>JABJVR010007635.1:0-11327 GCA_025773905.1 Chitala chitala | reverse complement strand
CCTTCCCACCCACCCTCCTTGTAAACCTCTGTTAGGCTCTCTTTGGATGCCTGGTACCAATTCCAGAGGAGAAAATTATTGGATGTGGTTCTGGAGATTTAACATGTGTAAGCAAACAGGCTGTATGTCATGCTTCAATATATGTTCTGGACTGAGTGTGTAACATGAGAGACATGACTTTTCAAATGCAATCTTTCACTTCAATTCAATTCAGATGCATATAGTGCCTTTTGCAACAACGTTAGTATATTAATGTGCATCATTTGGGAATTTGCATCCTTTGGTTTGTTAGCTGATTAGATACAAGCAAACAACAGATTATAATGGATGTAAGTATATTTTCCACTTCATTTTGAAGAATGTTACTAAATGGATGTCAATGTATGTTTATGGTAATGTAGCCTAAATGTGGCAAGCCTTAAAAGTCTGTACACATTCAGACTTACAGTTTGTAACTAGAATTTCCATAAAATGGGATTTTTACTTAATGTGCCTCATGTTGCGTGCAAATGTTTTTGTGACTGTAATTCATCTCTGGAAGTTAAGATCCAAAAAAATTCCCTTTTTTAGTTCTAATAAATTGGATTCTTTACAAGAATCCAATAGTTTTTAAATAACTGGTCGTTTATATATTTATTTATTTATTCTGTAAAATTGAATACAATATATCCCTACCACTTCCCACTACCCATACTGGGCAGGATAACAAATACTGTATCAAACACCCATGATAGGTGCCCTCTTGTGGTCGGAAGAACTCATGCAGTCACTTATGCTGACGTTCACTGTGAAGGTAAATGAGGAAATGTCCCTGAAATGATCGGCACTGATGATGAAGAAGACAAATCCAAAAAACCAATTACTTGTATGACAGGGCCGGAGGTCATTGTGAAGGGCTTCTGTGTTAAAGTATGCGTTTTGTTCATCTTTGTTCTCTGAACAAAAGAGACCTGAAGGCCATTAGTATGGCTATTGTATTGAACGAAGAGAAGCGGCAAAAAATGACGACAGTGTTGGGAGAACTTGGTAATATTTTTCTTCCAGTCAACTATTTCATTGAATTAGAATAGCACAAAATATGACCTGGTAAAGGTAACACAATGCTTTAGTTTTACTGTACTGCTTCTAGTGGATCGTGCTCCTTTGTGAAATGTGTGTGAGAAAATGGGAGAACTGTAGAAGGATGGTGGAACTATATTTTACCCTCTCTTTCACCAACATCTCCTCTATATAACAAAATATTTCCTGACAGTTCTATATAAATACATTTATTTTAGGCATATCCTGCCATGCATGTCAGCTGAACTGCAAGTATAAATGCTGTATTTTGGTCAATTTTACTTTTAATTAGGAAAATTCTTGCATTTTCAAATTAAGGGGCAATTTGAGTCTTAGAATAAATGTCAATTTCTACAGTAAAGTGAAAATTGTTACATTAATTACAAATATTTCTGGAGGAAACAACAGTAACAATATTTTGGTGAGTTTTTCCTAATAAATAAATAATTAAAAATTTCTGTCTTGTAACCATGACTCTACTTTTTCACAGAAAAGAATTGTATCGATATCAGTCCTGTTCCACCTCCAACAAAGCAAGACTAAATATGATTAAACTTCAAACACAGCAGCAGGAAGTTTAAAGTCATTGTAGCCACTTCAATGTAGGCATACAGCAAGAGAGACGTTATTTACACCTGGGGACAGTTAACCATGTCTCAGATCTTTAATTAAATTCACTGTGGTGGTACGTGTTGCAATGGAAGAATTTACCATTAGCACCCACGGAGCTAGCAGAGCAGAAACTACACAGCATTAAAAAAATCTGAACATTTAAATCACTGCCCTGTTCAGCTAGCATTACCGAACCTATACAGCATATGGTGATGTATTCAATACACAGGAAAAAGTGACATTTAATCAGAGATGTTTGTCTTACTATACAGTGAATTAACTGGGGTTCTGAATGGTCTGAAAGACTGACACTGTTGTAGAAAACACATTTAATAAGGCAGCAAGTTGTATAGCAGCTTAATACATATAAAACGTAGACAGGAGCAGCTCTGAACGTCAGTTCCTACTTAATTAGCATCAGTAAATGAACCTTAATAATATACTGAAGTTTAAAATTATTTGGCAGGCATTTTCTCCAAAGTGACATATAGCTCAGTGCTAATTTAAAAGGCATTTTAAGAGAGCATGCAGACAGCATGACCACAAGCACATCATTGCAAAGCGCAGAGCTGAATTTGAAGTCAATTATTAAAAGTATTGTTACGAGACACAAAAGTCGTTAAGGTATGAAAGTTATTAAGGTATGAAATCATGACAAAACTATATTCTCAGTATAAAACCAACAGTAGCTTAATAGAAACTTAGAAGAAAAGAGTCTGGGTATTAAGTTTGTGGAATTAATTTGTGTAAATAGGTAGAGGTGAATTGTGGGAGGAAATAATCGCTAAGAGGGTTAACAGCTAGCAGGCACTAGAGTATTATGCAACAGTATCTTTACTACGTAGAGTAAATGTATATCATATAAAGTGGAAAACATGGTATGTGCATGGAATCTTGTATTAAGTAACAATCAGAATAATAAACAAGCCTGTCTAGTACTGATCAACCAGAGACAGAGCTCATGTAACTAAATAGATCTAAGAAATAACGCTGAAAAGCCATATGTCCACATTCCATTTACAAATCGATGTTTTAATGCATTTCGCTTTGTAAAAATGTTATTCTGACAAAACTATATCAGGGTCAAAAAATTGACAACAGGCTTAATTATGGTATTATAATCCACAGTGGTCAGTGTACATTTTAAGAAACTATTTATTGTAATGTAAAGTTACTGATAAGCAAAACCTAAGGAAATGTTTCTGCTAAATACTTTTATATCCTCCATTTCCAAGTAGTGTAAAGCTGTAAAGATAAAGCAGGTGTGTTTTGCATTACAGTCAAGTAGTGTTGTTGTGGTGAAGCTGACTGCAAAGCAAATTCACTAAGTGGATCTAAAAATGGAAGGAAGGAGACTGAGGTAAAGACCACACTGAGAAACAAAAGTGCTCAGAGATAATATCAAATTTAACATGAACTCCAGCTGGAAGCAAACAGAAGAATAAATAGAACATCCCATCTTAAATGGAGCTCAGGGGAGAAACATCAATTAGGGTGTAACGGAAACATCAATGACAGCCGCTGTCATAACGCAAACCGCTAACGTGATTGACTTACTTATGAGATCATATCCTTCAAAACCAGGGCCTTGTCACAAAAATAGCTCCGAACTTACCTGAAACCTATGAACCGCTGACTAAAAGTGCAGCCGGTTTTACCTGAGCAGACGGCACTTCAGATGTGACCTACAGACACCCCTTAAGACAGTATGGCTGCATTTTACAACATTTTAATTTAACGGCCATACAGAAGCTACAAGTTCTGCTTTGTCTTAGACAAAGCCATTTATACCACCTTTTTTAGTCTTAATCTCCACTCAATGTTTAATGAAACTAAAGTGCAGCTGTGTTCTCTAAAAAGTCGAAACTGAGTTGGATACACTAGTGCACCACAAAGGCTGCGGTCTCTCAGTAAAGCATAAAAAACCCATACCCCATTATAGCCCTGTGTAAAGCGTTGGCCGACTGCCCAATACACATTTCCGTCACACAATTGTTTGTTTGCTAGCGTTTTGGCAGAAGCCTGTTGTTTTTGTTGTTAATGACAAACAGACCAATCAAGAGAGTCAGGCTATTTTTGATGTCAGAATAAATCATGCATAAGATCTAATTTAACCTACTATAGCGTTAAACCCAGGAAGTGGTCTGCCTGCAAGTAACCTTCACCTCCTGTCGTTTTCACAGGTTTGATCAGAAAGAAAGGGAACAAATTATTTAATTTACCTCAAAGTGTGTTTGGTTTGAGATTTTTACATTTTATATATATATATATATATATATATATAATGCCACAAATAGGGGAATCACTGTACTGGTGTCAGATTCAAAGGATTCTTTTCATCTTACTTCAAGAATGACATACTGAGCAACAAAATGGCAGCTAACCCCCTGGCAGCGAGTTTTATAAAGGAAGATCACAGCAGATGTTTTGAGACTCAAAGCAGGACGCCTTTTTAGAAGGTGGTGAGGGGCCTGGAATCACAGGTAAGAAGTACAGAAAGTGAACAACAACAGACCTACAGCTGGTCCAATCTGAGCACAGCCGCAGATGCTATTGTAAAAGTAACACTGTACAAACTGAACAGGTAGCAACAGAGGATGTAGGGAGAGAGAATGCACGCCACATGCTAAATTATGCTGCTATATAGTACAAGTGCCCTGAGAGGTATTCAGGGTGAAGTTTAAAACAGTCACCTTTAGGAATGGATGGATAAAGGAGGACACGGCTGTGCAACTAGCTCTGTTTGCAGAAGGTGAGGCCCAGTGGACAACTGCTATTAGATCAGTCCCCAGTAGAGTCCCTGCACTATCCAACAGTCTGTGAAGGCTTTAGCTCACAGGCGTAGTGAAGTGTGCTATGACTTCAGAAACAGCTTGAGTGCCATATCAGACAGCAAGGTGAGAAACCGGAAGCATATACAAACAACCTTCAAAACCTTGTCTGCAGATCCCATCTCAATTTCTGAACAACGTGCTAAGTGACCTAGCAGCCCACCACTTCATCCACAGCTTAATTCATTATCATTTTTGTTAAACCCACCCCAGTACAAAGCCCTAGCTGTCCAGACAAGAGTCTGATTAGTTCCCCAAACAAAAGATGCAGGACATTAATCTGGTCATCATCATGAAATGATGATAATAAGATGAGGTCTAAGTGCAGGAAAATTGGTTATTAAACCAAGGATCAGGAAAACACAGAAATGCAGACAAAAACCAAAAGAATAACAACTAACACTCTTACAACATCATCCTACAACAATAACCAGCAGAGGAAAATGGAAAAAGAAGACTTTATATATAGGAAGCAGGGTAACCAAAACCAGGTGCATACAATAATACAATCAGAGGGGAGCAGAGTGAGAAGCACAGAGATATTCACAATCTAGAGAGAACACTAGACATATAAATATAGGAATTAGACAGAAAGAGACTAGGGAAATTACACTGACAGAATCACCCCTTTTACAAGAATGGCAACAGGTATAGTTAGCAGACCCCCAAGATCTAGAAGCTACTTTAAAATAAAACAATTAAGCAAATGGTTTGCCAAGGGCGCTTCACCAAAACCAGAAACCGCTAGGAATACGAGTTTGCACACACGCTAATCTCAGCTCCAGACACAGGTTTTACACAACACAGTTGCCAGGGAATGGTGCATAGTTAAATGACTGGAGGACTGTTTACTTGGGGCACCACTGGTCCTGCTGCCTGTCTCACCTTAGTAACGGCACATTCTGTACATGCACAGTATGTTGACAGTTTCTCAGCTCCAGTGTTCATACCCTTTTGCTTGTCAGTGTGGAAGGCAAGCCTCACTCAGGCCTGTTACCAGCAGACAACCAGCTGTAGCCAACTGTCTGTGTCATTTTCAGCAAGACGTTCTACCATTAACTTTTTAATGCCACATTCATAAAGAACAAATTCGTGGCAAATAACACATATTTTTTGAGTTTGGAATTTACCTTAAGATTAGTTTGCTTGTAAGCAGGTAGACTACTGAGATTTTCCATGCTGTTTAGTTTGTGGACAAAATGAGTTAATCTTACTGTATAAACATAATACTGTAACATAGATGGCTAAATATATTCAGTCACTTTCAGATATAATACTGACAATTTCCTCTGTCAAGTATAGATTTTATGCTCTAAAGAACTGTGTTCAAAACAGATGAAAGACAAATTTCTTCACACTGGTTGCTATGTGACCAATGTAGCAACTGAGTTCTTGTAGATGCCTAGCTGTTCATCCAAAACTTGGTTTACAGCTTAATTTTCATATAGGGGCTGCTTAGATTAAGCAACATGCTCAAAATTACCCCAGAAGTCCTTGAATAATAACCAATAACTTTTTCGAGTGACTAACATTTCATGTTGGCAGCTCTGAAGATTTCCTAACATCCACTATAATTAAAATTTCAGGTTTGGCAGGTTTCTCCTTATTTAGCATATAAGAAAACCCTCTTTAAAAGACAAGGGTTTTTGCTGAAGGACTGTGACTATAAATAGAGAATTTATTCAAACTTGTATTCAAAGGGAACATCACATGTTGTGATTTCACATGATACAAAGATTTGTCTGCTATTCCAGGTGAGCCCAGGACAGGAACAGCAGAACCTGGTGTCAGCAGCTACGATAAAGAGTGCAGGCAGAACTGAATTTTATTTTAAATCACTTGTAAATCATATATTTGTGAATATTGCATAAACCCACATTACTTATTTTTGCTTTCTTTTCTATATATGGTTCATACATTCAATAGACATTTCATTGGTAGATGTCTTGCGTGTTGGCTTGACATAGCTAATGTTCGGACTTCTCTGACCACTGTACACAAAGCAAACAGCCACCTGTAACAGGCCTCATGAGGAACACGTCTCAGTCAAACAGCTGATTAACTTCATCACTCTCACCTGGGTTTCTCTCTCCTTCCTGGATAACTGCTATCCAGCTCTGTTCTCTGATGCAAAGTATTGCCCATTATTTCATTAGATCCCAAGCATCCTGTCACCTCCCGTGGCCTCTCCTTGATCCTCTTTTGGCAAAGCCCACTCTGGCAGACTCACGTCTTGTTCTTGTCCTTTTTGTCTTGTCTCTGTGTCCGACTGACTTTTCAGCTCCACATCCCTCTGCTCGTCTGCCTCTGGACCCAACTCTCGGATTTCAATTTGACTCTTGTTGCTTGACATTTCTTAATAAACTTTCTGTTTTCCACATCTGGGTTCGCTGCATCATTCGTTACATTACGCGTGCACACACACACACACACACACACACACACACACACAATTCAGCTATTTCTTTTGTGTATATAGTATTTTTTGGTGTTTTTTTTCCTTTTTTTAAATCTCCAGTGAATTATTTCTATGCTGCAAACTACAATTGTTTTGATGGGCTGCCATAAGGTATTCACAATAAACCCTGTCTACAGGGTCTGAACTGTAAGGTCACAAAGTGATCGTGTTGAACGTCACATGTATCCTTTGAGAACATGTGACTAATTGACAGTGCAGACAATAACACTACAGCATTTCAATGCTTGAAATTTTATATATCTACAGGTATGAAATACAAATCAAGGCTTGGGAAGACATGCAGCCGTGAAAATCACAGCATCTGCTTACTTTTTTCTTCAATTCAAACACAGAGCCACCTGATTCAACTAAACACCATCGAATCGGTTCATCTTTCCCTGCTGAACGCCCACAGAAGTGAGTGGCTCTCACAGCGCCTGAAGACCTGCTGGCAGAATGTTGTCCTTATCACTAGAGCCCATCTCCTGGTGCTCACGTCCATGTGTGAAGAAAAAGCCATAGTCTTCTTTCTATGAAATGTCATGCCTTGTGGCAAGTGTCCAGACAAACCAATTGTCAAGTAAGTTAACAAAACTGGCCAAAAACTGTGTAAGCTCTGTATTTAACCAATAACCCTCACATGCCAGGTGACATAACCATCAGAACAATGTTGCACAAGGCTGTCGTTAAAAAATATAAGTTTACTTCTGATCCTTCCATTGCCATTTTTTTCTAGTACATTTGTACTGATGAGACCTCCGTCCTTTCTCTGCAATAAACCAAACGTTCATAGACGCTCATTACATGAGCATAAAACCATTCGTTTCTCATTGCTGTTCGTGGCTACTATGCCATCAACAACAATGCTGTCAGTCAGACTAAATCCAGTTATTATGTTTTCAGTTCAGTGATCAAAAATAATTTAACATTTAGGACATTTCTCACAGGTGCCACACTTCTTTAATGTGAGCAGACACATGACCCTCACAGACTTCTCTGTATAGAATGGAAGATCATGTCAAGCGTGTTTCGCCTTGAATTTGTGTTCATGTTTAAAGCCGCATCTTGCTTTAACCCCGTCAACAATGAGGATAATGGAGTTAACGCACACTATGTTACTTGCTGTAGTGCTTCATAAATTGGGTCAGCTGATCTTTTAAGAATATTCAGCATTAGTAGTATTTTAAAGGATATACAGTTAACGTGACTAATTCCTGATCATTTGTGTAAGAGCATTAAGAGTTTCACTGGTTAACCATGTAGAAAATCTGTACTACTACCTAAATAAAAAACGTATTACATTTAGCTGTTCAGCTGCCTTTAGTTAATAGACTGAAGTGAAACCTGACTGGCTGTTGACATCCAAAGACACAGGCAAAGTTATTCCCTATTCTGTTAGCTAAGAAACTAAGAATTCAGACTAAGAACTGCATGAGAACTAATGACAGCATTAACAAGCTAAACGCTTGACCCTTAACCTTCTCAGCAGGCCGTACAATAAAGCAAAGAAGAAAATAATGTAGTTTCCAAAATTGCTTATGTTTCTAATTTCCCTTTTAATTAAGTTTATTTTGTATTGGATAATGCATACGGATGTATTTGAGATGTAGTCTTAGAAACACTAATACATTATTTAACTGCACATTTAATTTCACACCTACATTTACCTGAAGGCTAACGTCCTTCTGTAATGGTTATTCCACCTTTATCCTGCGCATTAACTTTCAACAATTGTAGGAGAGTTAAATGTTAAATGTTAAAATGAAGGTTTATTTTTGTGTTCACACCTTGACCTATAATAAAAATATCTGGTCGACCGCTCCTGTGTCCTGTCACCTCCCTCAGACAGTCATCAGTCTCACACAACATCCCCTAACACACAGTGTTAGACCTCATGAAAGAGAAACTAAAATCTTAGCTCCTTTCCAGTTAGGGGGTCTTGTACTGATTGAGCTGATCAAAGGTCGGGTCATCAACCCGGTCATAAAATTCCCCCTCAACATTCAATGTAAAGCATCTTTGCGTATCTAGAAAAGCTCTACTGTACATAAATGAAAAATATATATATTTTACTAGAAATGAACAAATGCATTGACATTGCATACCTATCAGTGCTCAAGTGATGAAACTCTTGCAGCTTCAATGTGGTTCCACCATTTATATGGTCTTTAACATCTTCACAAGTGCCATGTCACTTGCATTTCCAAATTACTGATCCAAATATAGGAAACAATGTGTCAAAAACAGTAATGTACAAGTACACCTTGTTTAGGTCTCTGTCTATATGTATCTTATATGTGTTTCACTATATCACCTTCCATATGGCAAAAGTTGTCTATGAGGGATTGTTTTTCCTTTAGCAGTTCTAAATGGTTGATTATTTTATCCAGGGCTAGTTTTGAGCGATTACATGTTTATATACACTTTCTTCTGTTCCTATTCCCCCATGCTCAGTTTGTACCAGTGTTCTTTCTGTCTCTGTTATGGTCTGATTACACAAAGTTTTTTATCTCTTTACTTGATTTCATGTCTAAGGTTACCAGTCTACAATTTTTGCTGACAATCCTGTTTTGCTGCCTGTCATAAAACCTTAACACACCTGAAATTATTAGATAACCTGTCATAATCATAACAGTAGGAACTAACATCTTAATGGTAATACAAAATCATCAATCCCTCTTGAATACTTGCATTTCCAGACGTGGATGGCAGCGTGCAGAAACACACAGAGAACATACAAACATCACAGTGAGTTAGAACAGAAGGTTTGACCACCTTATTTCCCAAGCCCCCTACTAACACCAGTGTATTAAGTCATGTAAATTCACAGCAGAAGAACAGGCAAGCAACCTGCACAGAGAAGCCAACACCCACACAAGCACATGGGTTAATTTGTTATGTTGGTTTGGATTAATCATTTTAAGTAATTTCCTAAAACTATTGCACGTCATGTTCACCGCAGAACAGGAAGTAACCTCTCGTGTTTTTATGAGATTAATAATGTTTAATGCAAATCATTTCGTTGCTGTTGTTCTACAATAATTACCCAAGCCCAGCTACACATGAATATCAGGATACTTGGATATGTGACTTCTTATCCTCACAGATAATCTTAAAATCCACGTTGCTGGCATAATTAGTCTCCATAAATTATGGAATAATTACTAATTAATGGGATAAACCCCAGCACTGAATTGTAAATAGAAGCACAGTTATGTTTCACTAAACCTTGCATTTCTTCTATTTTACTGGACTTTCCATATTTTTATTTTTAAACATCTAAATACAAAAATGCGTTTTTGCAGATCATATATATTTTGTTTTCCAGATGAATATAATATGTGTGGTGTTACTTTTCGTTAATGAGCGGTCTGATGGTGAGCACACATTCAATGGACATTTCGTTGGTAGATGTCAGGTGCAGAACATCCGCTAGATTGATTGAAATCTTTTATTTCATGCTAGCATCACTTTTGGCATACTTAAATTTACTTAAATAGCAAGCTGTTTGCAGGACCAGTCCAGTGTATTGTTGCCAAATTAATTTTTGTACTTCAGTGCAATACCATATTTAACGGTTGATACTGAAATAAGGCCAAACAGCTGTACTGGATTACTACACAGCTTCAGTAAAAGTCACCTGTCTAAAAGTCACCTGTCTAACATTTGGCTACAGACAAGGTTGCTTAGTTACGTTATCCAGAATCATTTTCACTTCCCACACAGACTCTTGTCTACATGCCAATGTACCACAGTGATCCATGTAATTTTTTTTTTCCACAGAGCTTGCAATCTGGATTTATTTCATAAACATAATGTTGAATTTACTCAATAAAAACATCATTGGTTAAAGCAGCTAAAAGTAGTTTTCTGATTCCTGTCATGGGTATGTTCGCTTGCAAGTTCCTTCCCAGCCTGTGACTGTAGAAATAATACAAAGTGTTTGTGATTTCCATCATGGATGAGTTAATGCAAGAACCTTTGTGTATAACCTGCCTACACACTGTTTTATATAGCTATAATTCATACAGTTATGTGGCACTTTTCACATGAACAAATGTGATGTGTCATTATTGCTGATTAATTTGGCAATAAAGTAATTAAAAATCATTACCATAATTAAGGTGCAAACTATTTTCCACTTGAAACATGAATACATGGCATCAAATATATTAAATTGACATAAATAAAAGATGTGAATTAAGTATGGTGCAATCCATCTGTTCATTATCCAACTGCAAGTCCGGGATGGGTGGCCTGGAGCGTATAACCTACTAGATACCCTGGATAGGGCCCCACCCCATTGCAGGGGGGGGGCCGGCCCGGCGCGCCCACGCCCCCCCCCCCCCCCACCCGCCCACACCCCC
>JABJVR010007633.1:36907-47880 GCA_025773905.1 Chitala chitala | reverse complement strand
GGAATTGAACCCCAGGCCTGGAGGTGCGCAGCAACAGTGCTAACCACCACACCACTGTGCCGCCCCAGCGGAAAACCCATTCTAAGCTTTTGATAGGGATTGGTTACATTTTACTTGACGTTGTTTCTTCCTGTGAATTCTTGTAATCAGAATGTCCCTCCAGACAATGGACTCATCATTGCTGAAAAATGAACATTCTGGTTCATATTGGGTCCGAAGTCCAATAGACCTGATTTCTGTTGTTAAGATGAGATTTAACTCTCCTGTAGCTTTCAGTTTCCTGACCTTAGTAGTTATTTTCCAGTGTATAGAACTGCTTTCAGCTGTATTGTGAGCAGTGGCTTGTCACTGTTTTGTGTGAAAAACAGTTTAAGAAGAAACTGAGATGCTGTTGAAAATATTTTCATTGAATGGGAGAATGTCTGTGTATTGTCCAATGTTGTTCTTCATTAAAGACCACACCAATGCATTTAACTGTGGCAATGACTTAGCATGTCATTGGTATCATGTATTGTGTCAGAGGCTGTCTTAACGAGCTTTCAGAATTCAGTTGTTTATTTGTAGATAATAACAGAACGATTGCACGGTCACTGTTCTGCATTGGTGCCTGGACCATAGGCAAAGAGTGCACCCTTTAATGCTTTAGCAGTAGTCCAAGATTTTTCCTTCCCCAGCTGTCTGCAAAGTGTTCGCATCTAGGAGGTTCAATTTCAAGTTAGTGTGGTTGAAATCCCCTGTGATAATAACTGCGGAGTTGGGATGATTACTCTACAATTCAGTAATCCGATTATACGGCAGATGCTGGGCTGTCTGTGCATTAGTCTAATAAAACTGTTTACAGTTTCTAGTTTAGGAGGACAATGTTTAGTGAGAACAGACAGAATTTTAAAAGTTACATCATGCCCCAACATGAAAGAAAAAACAAAACAAAAAAGAAACGTTGACGGTCATTTAGTTCCATGGATAACAGAGAAAGATGGAGTCAACCTGCAAATGAAAAAAGTGTAGAGGATAAAGATGGAGGCTCTGTGTGTGTGGATGTCCAGCAAAGGGTTTACTGACAGATCATTCACACAACGGGTAGGAAAGCAAGAAATGCAGAAGAAGACTGCAAAGACTAAATCATGGTTCATTGGATGATTGTCCTTGGTTTGTCTTTATGTACCACAAACTCCTGGCTAACCGAAGAACAGTCAGATCAAGTCCTCAGGTCAGTGCTACCCCAATTCTTCACATGGATGTCCTGGCAATGATTTTCAATTGAGCTGGAGCTCAGAAAAGTGACGTATGAGTAGTGCACAGACACGGGGCTCTTTCACAGCCGCTGGAATAAAGTTCCTCGGAACTGTTGTTGTGCCGCAGCAGGCACCTGTGCGTGAGTGAAAAACATACCGCTTCCTGATCCCAGATCAGAAGGCGGGTGTTCAGGAGACAGCTTCCCATCTGCTGGTCTGTTAGCTACTGATCAGAGATTTTTTATGCTTAGCAGAATGGATTAGGAGCAGAAGGCTTTTGGTAACCAGGGATAGAGTCAATATGCAATTCCTGTAATGTTAAATATTCATAACAAGGCAAGGATAATCATTTAGTATTTAAAAAACTTAATGACGTTACTTGTGTTTATATTTACATGTAAGCCCACCAGCCATATCAACTAAGCAGAGTAGATGCTTAATCAATGTGAAATGCACTTTCAAACTGAAAATTCTTCCAAATTATTTCATTTCCCTCATCTTTCATTTAATGTCTGAGCAAATAAAATGGACAGAATAATAAATAATTTCTGTTACCAAACATGGTTACACCACCTATGTTATCAATTTAGTGGAATAAATGAACATTAATTTCCCTTGACTTTAATTTGTATAAGTGGCTGCCAAAAAATAATTTATATTACTTGGCTGTTTTGGAATGTCTTAAAAAATCTCAGGTCACAAATCTGTGCTTTGTTTTCATTCCAAAAACATAAAAAGAACGGTTGTTACAAACACAGCCTAATTTGGGAAGTCCAGTGAAAACACCAGAAAATGGACATGAAATCAACCAGTACTTATATTTACATATTTAAATGAAATTCATAGAAGAATGGATGGTGTTTTTGATAAAGTTGAATCTATATCTATAATTAGCCACTCATCCAGTGAGACAGGTTGGGACAGGGATTAGTAATCAGCATTTATTTTATGAAAATGTTGTATTAGTCAAAACGGGTTTACTCTGGCAACATTTTATGTTTTTAAAATATGATATTCTTTGCTTATCCACACATTGCTGCTTTTATAGTCTTTTGGTACTTATACAGTTAATACTTTCTTTTGCATTAATAATGTAATTTTGTTTTTGAAATGCATTGTTATATTTAAAAGATTAAACTTCACACGAAGATGATATAGAGGTGAGAAGTTATATGGAAATGTGTTTTTACATTTTTCCAGCACTACAAATTTAATAATTTTCCTTTACTGGGCATACAACTTCAGTTAATCTCAATGGTGTATGACTCTGTTCTGGACATGTGTACTTGGGTAAATGAAAGCTTGAAACACAGGGTCATGTTGTAGCACCCTGTAGCTGTGTTCATCCCTTGGGCACAGGAAACCCACATCAGCACCCAAGCCCCAGATCACACAGGCTGTACCCTGGGTGGAGAAAAAGGGGGTGGTGTGAGACAGTGCACGTGTGTGTGTGTGTGTGTGTGTGTGTGTGCGTGCACGTGGGCATGCGCGGCTGTGTGCATGAGCCAGGTGAGCTGCCCGCACAGTTTGCCCCTCCTAGCCTCTGTGGTTAGGCTTGGCTGTGGTGCCACAGCTGCCACCTGGACTGCTGAGCTCCCCATAGACTTGGTAGGCATGGCTGGCATATGCAGGTAGTACGTACTGTTTGTATGTGGTAATTGTGGACCGCCGCGCAGATTTTGTGGCAGACTTCAGGTTGAATTTTTACACGAGCATGGCAATGGGAAGAGCAAAGAGACAAACACTACAGGGACACATTTAAACGTTACCAGAGGAGATCGCGCCCCATCCCCTTGTGCATTTACACATTATAATATACAGCATTTAACTGCGATTATGCCAAAAAAAAAAATCTCAATGTCAGTATTTACGTCCAGTATATTTTTGATCAGATGTAGCATTTTAAGCGGTCGTTTTGCAGGATCAAAGCCAGCATTTTGTTCAGTCTGTTGCTATCGCATCCCTGCAGCTTCACAATCAGCCCGTCCAATTATAGCTTTCAAAGAGGTCAGACAGGGGGAAATAAATTCCCTGTGTTGTCTGTGTCTCTGGTGCATATCAGCCCCAGGATTTGTTCTCCAACACTCTCAGATATCAAAGGCCTCAAAGGGGTGCCGATCATCCTCCTCCGTTTCCGCCGAGTGTGTCTGCCTGTGCTTTTGCTTGCGCCAGTACCTTGCCAGTTTACACACAAGCGTGCACTCATGCACCTGAGCACGTATTTGTATTTTCTGAACTCAGTTCCATAGGATCGAGAGTATCCCCCATCCTGCTGTTAATACTGATCTCAGTTCCATAGGATCGAGAGTATCCCCCATCCTGCTGTTAATACTGAACTCAGTTCCATAGGATCGAGAGTATCCCCCATCCTGTTGTTAATACTAACACAGGTTAGATGTCGGCCTGTTTTTGTCTTTACCACGTCTGAGAGCGCTTGTTCCCTTACGTTTGCTGTTGCCTTGCATTACACGCCTGGTTCATGACACGTAGTTATCGTTCAGCTGTTGCTGGCTCATCCACAGGGCACCCTGACGGTTTGCTTGTTGCTGCTTTGTGCCTTGTGTGTAAGTCTGTGTGGGGAGGCTTATGTGAATCTGTTCACCTATTTTATTTATAATTTCTCCGTTCACTCCCTTTCCCAAATCTGTTTTTCTCAAATGGTTGTATGGGTAATCTTTGTGTTTAATGCCAAATGCTGCTTGGTTATACGGAACTGTTAAATATGTTCCCATGCAGTACCTGTAGAGCCATCCGTAGAAATATGACTTGTACACAGGTCTCTGCTGGTTGGTGTTATCTTGAGGGAATAATTTCTAATGATTTAATGTAAGCAGGGTATGTTTACTCTGATGACATATAACATTTTTTGTATGTGTTAAAATTCAGTGATTTTGTTGAGCTCCTGTTTCAGGTTTAGTTTATTTGGCATATAAAATGTTTCTTAGAGTGTATGTTCAGTGTTTCTGGTGAGGTTTCACACTGCCATGGTGAGAGATGGTGAGTCATTAAAAATTTCTCACTTTATCAATAGTGTCAAAATGACTATTATTATGCACTTTACATCATGAATCTCACCTACCTCCTGTTGAGGTATCAGTACCATAGCAGCCCAAGTGAACGTGGTCTTGTTTTCTCTGGTTGGTACCCATTCATAACTGTCAGACATAGAAATAATGGTCAGTGCTCAGAACCACCCAACATAGTTTCTCTGGTCAGTGTTCATTCAGAACCATCCAACACGGTGTCTCTGGTCAGTGCCCATTCAAAACTACCCAACATGGTGTCCCTGGTCAGTGTTCACTCAGAACTACCCAACATGGTGTCCCTGGTCAGCACTCATTCAGAACCATCTAACATGGTCTGCCTGGTCAGTGCTAATTGAGAACCATCAGAAATGATGCCTGTGGTCAGTGCCCAGTCAGAACGGTGTTCATGTAGCAATGATACATGTGATGGTGAAATTTCCTTTTAAAACTGTAAACTGGGTTGTGTTTTGTCTTTCAGTCTAATCTGACTACGTGGGCATGGGTATTGTCAAGCCTTTCTGAGCTCTTCTCTGCAATTTAATTAGTTAAGGCTGATCCTGTAATCAAGCTCATTATACTACCGATATGAAGCATAGAGATTTTTGGAATGCCAATAAATTTGTATGCTTTGAAAATGTAAGACTCCAAAATGAATACAAGGAGGTCGGATGTTAAAATATGAACTGTTTAAAGTGATGAAATCCAATTTATATACATATATACATAATGTTATTTTTATGCTTTTTTAATGTAAGGAATGGCTCAAGTTTTTGGTAAATGCATGGGAGAATATTCAGTCACTAAATCTAAAGAAATTTGATGGCCACAAATTTACGCTGTTAACTGTACTTAAAGCAAAATGATTGTGAAGCCATTTGAAGATGGGTAGGGTTGTTTCTGTGTTTTCCTCTGATGTAGTCGATGCATCCTCTCAGCAAGGAGGAAATGCTTTATTATGGGATGCATGTTATTTCTCCACTGGGTAAAATATTGCACAGCATTAGTTCTGTCTTGTAATGGAATGGGTGGACTAAGGCTTAACTGGCATAACGATTGTCAGAGTGCCAGTGTAGGGTGTTTCTCTGGAAACGCCCTGTGAGGCGGAGTTAAATTACCTTCCGTCTGAGTCGTTTTGAGCGCAAAGCACCCACGGCTGTGCGGTTTGTACCGTTGCTTTAGCTTCACCTGCGCATCTACTGAAAATTTGATTTTGAACGGTAACTTGCCAAACCGCATCAGGTCCCTCTGCTGCTCAGAAGCTGACAGTTTGTGGACCCCCCCCCCTCCCTTGCCTGAAAAACATAGTACAGGACCAGGAGTAATGAGGATCTAGCACACGTTTCTTTTGGCCCTGTGTGTTGACAGTCAATGTCTTCCTTTTTATTATCAGCAAGAATTTCAGTGTGAAGCTGTTGTAATATTATTTTATGTACTGTTTGTGCGTCAACACAAGCGTAATACTCCGAGGTTATAGGTAAGAAGGTAGGGATGCTCGTCTACATTTTACAGTTAAGCAAAGGGTTTATTATTTTCAGATATTGTGTTGAACAGAGAATTAAAATTTCCTTTTTACACATTGAGGTAAATTTGCTCCCGAGGTTATTAAGAGGTATTATAACTCCTTTTTTTCTGTTTCTGATGCAGTATGCCATAAATGTCATGTCTTTGTTGAGCTTAAACACTCAGTTTAACCACTCAGTGCTATACCCTTGGCTTTGAGATTTATGAAATGATGCATAAAAAGGTGGCCTGACCACGGAGACGCTTCAGTGAACAGAGGACAAGATGCCTCTTCTTGCTGTTAAAAACAGGGAATGGAAGCACAAAAAGGTGCTGTCCTTTTATAACCAAAGGGTGACAAAATCAGGATAGACTTGGGCCTTACAAAGAAAGTAAGAGAGCTTATGTTTGCCGCATTTCAATCCCATTTCAGCCTTGAGAGCTCATTTTCTGTCTTAAATACGTGATTATGAATTCGAGGGCGGACCTGTCTCTTGGCGGTCTGCTGGCATGCCTGTGCCCGCCCTTTCGACACGTGGTCCCAGGAGCTCGACGCTCCATTCTTCCACCGGGCTGTCTGCGCACACACAGTGCCCAGAAAGCCAAAGCTGGAGGCTGGCGTGGGGTGTGAGCTTGGCACATCTCTGGGCGCCGGACAAATGCCGCTGTGCTTGGCCGTGCCGCCTGCTGCCACCTCCTCCCACTGAAGGATAGTGATGGTTATTGTTCTGCTGCCACGTGTTCCTCTTAGCGGGCACTGCGGGTGTGCCACTGAGAAGTCAGGAACATGTGGGACCCCAGGGTATAATGATAGCTCTCTTTTACGCAGAGGCAGAAAGGATCATTCACGACAGTTTCTAGAGCACTTGTTACTGATCTTTAATCAATTAGTCAGTTTTTTTTTGGTCTTGACATCACCAGGCATCAGTTTTTTTCCTCTTATTTTGCCAGTTTTCTTTAATGTATCCAAACACACCCAGGTTGATGCTGTCAAACCCATATTCTTGAACACCATGCCTCTTCTAGGCTTTTGTTGTACGATCATATGCACTACGCTCACTTTGTCATCATCTATATTGGCCTTTATTGCGTACTGTAATTGTACCCTTCCACTGCTTTTCTTTTGTAATTCAGCCCCTGAGAGAGCTGTACTGTGCAGCTATTGATTAATGAAAGGGCCAAGCAGGCTAGGAATGGGAAAACAGGAGACTGCTCTTTACTTCTTCTGAGGCCTTAATTACGCCACAAGTTGCTGTTCTCTTATCAGGCTTTTTCATTTGTGATCTTTGTGTAGGCTGCACTGAGAGTCTATAGTGGAAGGGGCACAGAAGATTGCTTTTTTTTTGCAGGTAATCCTTCAGCCAACCTATACCTGGAGGAATGGATAAAGGTGCTTAAATCTGTTTTGTTCCTTAAAGGATGTCTAAATCCATGTCACGATTCCTGTGTTGCATTGTGATTCTACTGATTCCACATGCATAGTATCTAATGGTTAAAGAGGCCTTTTTTGCACATTTCTGTAAGGAACAGACATATATCTGTTGTTCCCATCATGGCTAACATCCTACTGTAGTATTATAATTTGCTGGATATATAGGAAGACCTTTAAATTTCTGATCAGAGTGATAAATTGAGAATGTCTTAAGAACGGTCTCTGCAGATTTTCCCAAGCCGCTGATGGAATCCGTATGACCTTTTCTCTGTGCTCTCTTTGTGTAGTCCTTATAGATGGGGGTGCTCTTCTCCCCCCCCCAACCCTCTTTTCTCCATCTTACCTCCACTCCTTTCCATTGGCTCTCCCTCTTTTTGTCTTTGTCCTCCCCTCTCCTCCTGCTCAGTCTGTAACAGAATGGAGTGGTACCCACTACACAGCTCCCTGCACAGCAATACAGCCAGCGCTAGCAGTGTTTCACACTTGGCTGAACTGGCTCAATGGGTCAGCTCAGCATAAAGCCCGGGCCATCGATTACCACCACACACACGCACACACATGCACACATGCACACACTTTACGGACTCGACTCTCATTTTTATGCAATTACCAATCTTTAGCCATAAACCAAAAAAGGTAGCAACACTCAAATGAAAATAGATAATACACAAACATTTTGGAATGTTTATGTGTTTTTACAGCAGATGAAGTGTTTATAAAGGCCTTTTTTTGTCTTATAGGGGTGATGTCTGTTTTTCGGGAATTATTGTAGTGTGTGTGTACAGAGGTTTCTCAAAAGTTTCTCCTTAAAATGTAATGAAACCACAAAAAGAGGATTCAAGCACAGAATGAAGAAATTTGAAAAAAATCGCAAAATTGTAAGTCAGTTCTAGAGTGTGATCAGGCAGTGTAATGTCAGCAGGTCAGTCCAAAACAAAGACGCTACAAGGAGAGAAATGCTGGGTTAGAACAAACAATAATACAAAAAATAGCACAAGAAACAGGAACTAGATAGCACAGGGAGTGGGGAGGGGGCTTTCAGAAGAGCACTGCTCAGAAATAGTTTGAGAAGACAGTACCTCTGTAAAGGAATAAAATGAAATGGGTCTGAATGAATAGAAGCTAATTTCTGTTCAGTTGTGCTCGGTATACTCTGGTGAACGTCACGACGCTCATGAAGGGTGTGGTGTTGGACAGTGTGTGAGCATTATCACTACATGCTTATATACACACGGGCACACACACACTCATACACACAAGCTTTGACCCAGGAAACATACCTTGGGACCAAATAATTGTTATATAATCACTGGGAATGTGATGAAAATGGTATGATAATTTCATTATGAAAGCAGACACTCTCCAAACCTGATATTGCCCTTATGTGTCATAATGTTCTTCAGTGACTACAGTTACGTGAGCAAATTATATTAGCCTGTGCTTAACATTGCAGTTTTTTATTCATTAAATTCAGTGCGGATCATTCTGTGCAATTAGCCTTTAGCCTCAACAGAATTCTGTTTTTTTTTTGTTATTACTTTTAAAATTTGCTCTCAGAAACAGCTCTTCTGTGAAATAGCAGTAGTGTGTACTTTTATAAATAGCACTACTGCTGGACATGACATGAGAATGGATGGGATGAGTAGCGGGAAGCAAGATGGGTATGGATATTGACATCTTTCCAGGGTTGCTGGGGTTGCCAGTGTAAGAATAGAATCCACCTGCATTAACTATGGAATATTGCTGTAACACATTGACTGTAAGGGGAGGGGTCTGGATGGTGCTGATTGGGTGGTGAAATTCAAGTGGGCGTGTGCTGTATAGTACTTGGAAATTTGTGTGCAGCTGTGGTGAACTGGCTAATTGTGAAAAGTGCATGTGACTTATGGTTATACCTGATGTGCTGTGCTGTCAGAAGAGCTTGTGTTGGGTTTTCGGGCACCTCCTGTTGTCTCTGCTATGGAGTCTCTGACATGGAGGCTGACTGGATCCTGAGGTGTTGAATGTTCCTAATTGGTGGAGGTGCCCTGCCCAGCCCAGCCTGTCATCTGAGAAATTACTGTCCTCACACTGCAATGACATAATAAGAGGTCACATCCGTTTAGGAAGCTTGAAAATCCAAAGGCGGCATTATGAGTCTGCCATACTGAGAAACGTTTAAACATTTAAGCAACGATATTGTAATTAATTTTCTGCTGAAAACATTTTTTTTTCCCATTTTTTTCTGGTCAGTGTTTAGAATTATTCTGGGGAAAAAAGTTGAAGTAAAAAGTTGTAAAAAGCCAGTCATGATCTACAAATAGATCAATATTTAGATTTTACTATTTTTTAGCATAACTGGATCAGGTTTTCGATTGCAAAGAAGCTACAAATTTTCATTACTTGCAGCATGAAAATAGCCAGCTACAAAATTTAATTTTGTCATTAGCAAAGTGTATTTTGTAATCTTTTATGTCAGATTCAAATAATGGATTCTTTCATTTTTAATGTATTTAAGAATTCAATTAATATTCCATTAATAGCTGAGTCCATGACTTGCCTCCTGTAGCGCTAATGCATGATAATGTGCAAATTTGTTAAAAATTGTGTGAACATGGAGAATCATTATTTTTTAATACAATTATAGCTACTTGTAATTGTGACAAGGCTATATTTTAAATTATTCTTTCTTTCTTGACAACAACGATTTTTTGTTTAATCACCTTTTCTGCTATTTGGTTTTGTCATGAGTCTGACTTGTGTAAGAAGTTTTACAAAATGTGACCATTGGAAATTAACTAATTACAATCAATTGACTTCATTTCAGCAGCTATAATGTTTTATGAAGTCCTTGTTGTCGGTTGTGCTTGGCATCTGCAGTAATTGTCGTCCATCAGCTCCTTCTCTTCCTGCACTCTGTCGACCCTTGAGTGGTTTTAGACAAACTTGTGTGGTGAAGGAGTAATGTAGTGTGTAAATAAACACTTAAACTCGCTTGGTCCGTTTGTATGGAATCACAGAAGTCCCTCGTGGAATCACGTCAGCTGTCATTGGATTAACCTTAAATCTCCCTGTGAGGCATTAAAATGGTGGGATAGCAGGTGATGGACAGGGGCATGATACTGCATGCAGATAATACGGAACCTATAGGGCTTATGTGCTCTTCGGGACAGTGTTTAGAAATGCTTCCCTTAGAATTTCAGCTGTGAACATTATATTTTGTATGCTGCATATAAAAGTGTTCCTGGTTTAGCTGACATCTGTATAAAAATTTTCCATGCATAATACTGTACTACAGTTGGGCTGTACAGTGGCTCAGTATGTAGAACTATTGGTTCATATCTCCAAAAGCTGGGGTTCAAATTTGGTATTGTGTGAGCGCGTGTGTGTGCGTACACTCACAGTTCTAAGTTGTGTGATTCAGCTGAACCGGTGGCTGTCATTTGCTCCTAGTTTGCATGTCCTGCCTTGGATTAGTTGGCATAGGCTCCACGCCATCCTCCTGCAGTGGCACTGTAGCACAAAGAGACTGGCATTTTTGTAGGCCAGCTGTCTGCAGTGCAGCTCCGGTCTGGCTTCACTCGCAGCTTGTGTCTGTGTGAGGAGCAGCCAGCCTGGCACAAGAGCTCTTGGGTCACTGTGGTTAGTGAAGCTCCAGCACCTCCTTTCTGTGGAAAAGGGGGCGGGAGGCAGTATCTGGGGAGCTGTACGGGCCAGGCGCCCTAGCAGGTGGGGGGGGGGGGGGGGGGGGGGGGGGGGGGGGGGGGGGGGGGGGGGGGGGGGGGGGGGGGGGGGGGGGGG
>JABJVR010007633.1:11143-36897 GCA_025773905.1 Chitala chitala | reverse complement strand
GCTGTACGGGCCCGGCGCCCTATCATGTCACCCCCCCCCCCCACCCCAAATCTCAGTCAGGGTCCCTGATGGGTCCTGCTGCCATTGGCCCGAAGAGGCCCTCGCCGTGCCCCCGCACGCAGCTCTCCCCACGAGTCTTTGCGCAGAAAGGTCACGCGTCGTTGACTGCACGCTAAGTTTTCCCGATGTGTGAGGAGGTCCCAGGTTGAAAGACCTCGCGTTGAGCAGGTCGTGTTGCCGATCTGAGAAATAGCAGGTTATTTTTAGCTCGGCAACCCACGTGCGCGGCAATGTGATGCACGTTCACTTTGGGGAAGGAAACAGTCACGTGTTTGGAGTCTAAGAAGCCCCCAGCACCAAACAATATGTTGTGTTCTGAGCATCTCCGAGGCTTCTGGGAGTCAACAGCTCCCTCGGCCTGGATAGGGCTTGGCAGACAGAGTTGGCCACACTGAGGCATCTCTGTGTGTACTCATGTATGTGTTTGTAGGAGCCAATACAGTTAAAGAGACTATATTCCATTAGAGCTATCTGTTTGGAGCTGCCATACACCAGAAAATAGAAGTACTTATAAAACAATCTATATGGGCCATAGTTAGAGGTGTCTGTGTTATAAAGAGAACTGAGAAATATTAATCACTAGAGAATCTGTATACTACAGTGGTACATCTCCTGTTAGCTGACATTGCCTTTCCTTTGTTTGAGGTTCCTAGCACTGGGTAGTGGACGTGATTAACTGTGGACAGCCTAGCATAGTCTGATAATCACACAGGTGCAGGAGGGTTAATCTAATGATGGAGCTTCCATTTCTGTGGGCTTCACAAAGTCCCTGCTGCTTTGAGTAACTTTCCACTGGCCCTTTGGTCAGTTGTTACCAAGTCAAACTAAAGAATGACTGACGCGCCCCAGTATTCCCACACGGTGTATGGTAATACCACCCATCGCTCTTTGTGTTTTTTCCAGTAAAAGCCTGGGCTATACAAAGCACAGCCCACACTTCTCCTGTACAATCACACAGGAAGTACCTGGGAGAAGGGCACATCAGCATTAGCGTCTATGTATGGTACGACATCCTCATCCTGTTGCTGTTCCCACACATGACTTTTAAATAGCTTCCTATTTGAAAAACGTTGACAGTAAATGTTACCCCCCCACGCGGCTATAGGTCAAAAGCATCCTTCATGTAAGAGCATTCTCAGAGGTGCCCGTACTTGCTGAGTTCTGCTGTCGTTAATGGCAGTTACGCTGTACATGGTAAAACTGTGGCTTTTCTCACAATATACAAGTCATGGTTTTACTCTCTCACCTAACAGATTAAAAGCCTTTTTAGTTTGACTAGTACCCAATGGATGTGGGACTTGCATACAAAGGCTACAATGAAATTTCAGGGAATATTCCAAAAACCCATTCAGTGTTTATTATTATATTATACCAAATAATCATGCATTACATCACAGATCTGCATTCTTTTTTGTTTAAGAAAATATAATGTAGTTGCATTGTTTTGTGTTTAAAGCGACTTAGTAAACATACTATGTTGATTTTTATCTGTGAGTGCTCCTCGAATGCCCAGAGGCTCATCTCAGACTGGTCTATAGTATAACAGGAGTGGTAATATAAATCCCAACCCAGACATTAAGAAACCCAAATCTTTGTTCAGAAGATACATCTTAACACAATGTCCACACAGTGATTATCATTATGCCATGCAGTAGACATGCGCCATATTTTTAAAGTTTAATTGATTACCTTTCCAATGCAACATAAATGCAGACTGTCAGGCCTTTAACAAGCATTTATCATATGAATTGTATTCTGTGGCGTAAATGGGGGCCCTTAGGCAATGTGGGGGCAAAATGTGTCCTATTAAAACCGTGATTCCAGTTCACTGTGACAGGATGCTTACAGGCCAACTTTTCTCCATCTGATGGATTATTAGTTACTGAGAGAAGATGGTGTATTTGGCAGGCGACCATGGTAATAATGAATTGACTGGGGATGGGGAGGGTGGCAGGTACTGCACAGGGTGCTGAAGCGCAGCGTTGAGACACAACAAGCCTGGATGGCAGCCATGTGGCCATTCGAGCTGCCTGACCTTGGGGCTCGCCAGGCATGTGCCGCTCCGCAGTTACACACACACCGGGCAGTTGTTACACATACAATGTCTGCCTCGGCTTTCGGGCTGCCTCTGCTGCTCCGCCCCGGGGCACATGAGCATCGGTGTGCGGTGAATTTTTGGGAATTATAGCAGTCAACTTGAGGTGTCAGTTTAACCGTGCGTTATTAAAAATGGCCCGCCCGTTGCTTTCTCAGCCTTATCTGCCGTTGAATTCAGTGCCCAATTGAAGGCTCTGTTAAGAACAGAGCATCACCTGCTGTTTATGCTTTGCAATAAAGCACGAAGCGCCAATACGCCCTTCTCAACATAAAAGGGCATTTTTAAAGTGTCATCATGTATAGAACTAATAATAATTCTACAACCCTGTCATTACACTGTTAAATAGATGCAAATTAAATCATTTTCATAGTTGACTGCATAAATACAGTTATTCTCAGTGTGCACGCTTTTTGCCATGCTCACCAAGTAAAGGTGAAAGTAAATGACTGTACTGACACGGATGCTTAATAAACACATTTTATCTTTGTATTTTGTGTGGAGAAAACGTCCTTTTGAATGGTTTTTGACATGAGTGAGCAGTGACATGTTGTGATAGAGCAGCATAAAACCAAGATGTATTGGGTTCTGAGTCCAGGCCATGACCCTGCATGCATCTCATTTTCAGCTCAGTGCGACATAGAAAATTTCGGTTTCTCACATTCTCTTGGCCTGACAATCCGGTTTGTATTGTGTGTGACATTCCTTCTCAGTTTCGCCGATGGTATGTCTGAGAGATGTCGCCACGTTAGGAGCTAGGGAGAACTTCTGGATTTTGGCATCTTCATGGACAGCCAGCTTGATGAAAAAAATATATGAGCAAATTAAATTTGCTTGAATCTCTTAATCTGTAATTCTAAAAATGTTTATTGAATGCTTAGTAGGTCCTTGGAAAGCAGTATGTTTCCTGTGACAGTAGCCTGGAATGATTGCTGAATAGGGAAAACCCTGTTTTAATTTTCTCTTACAATGCTGCATGTCGTTGCAGTTTAATTGTGAAGCAGAAACAGGGCCAGTTTGTGTTTCTTACACAAGCACATAAGTGGGTGTGTTTGCCGGAAGAGTATCCAGAGGTATTTCTACACCTTCTTAAAATATCCGTTCTGAGGGAGGCCTCTCAAAACATCCGTGTATCCCGAAGGATGCACTTTAACATACGTGTCAGAGATAATGCGCAGCTATTCTGAAATTAAAGATGAAAAGATTAAAACGAGAAAGCTTCACTGAATTCAGCAGCTGTGGTTTATATGTAAATAATCCCAGTGGTTACTATGTATTACAGTATTACAGCCTGTCTGTGAAATCTGTGCACAGCCTCTTACATCAGGCTTATGTATGTATGTCAGGTAGATGCTGTGATTCCAACTTCTTTGCCTGCTCATGTATGCTCCTGCGCCATGTGTTTGTTTAGGAGAAGTCTTAAGGATCTACGATCTGCCTTCACCCTCCTCTTGCCCTTGTTTTTTGGATTTCAATGTCTTCACACTGGCTGACTAGCAACAGGATGTTTGCCTCGCATTTAAAAATAATGCAGACTCGGGGAATGTTCACCGGCCTTTTATTAAAAAAATGTTCACCGTTTGCCAACGGAGCTGGATGCGGCAGACGCGTGGATGTGAAGGATAGGGCTTCTGATTTGATTGCGTGCGCAGGCTCCTGCACAGCTGTAGGGGGTTTTGGACATCGTTCATAGCATCGACCCGCGTGACCCTAGCCAGCTGGCTTCTCCTGATCCCGTTTTGACGGCAGCAACGTGTGCGTATATCGTACAGCTCAATGCAGCAGAAAAAATAAAAACTGGACATCAGAATGGAGCAGCCGGCAAGGTTGTTTCACTGCTTCAGATTTCATTCCACTGCTATTGATAAGATAAAGTGTGAATATAGTGGCGGTTTAACGCTGTTATGTGTGATCTTACTACCTTTTCTAATTTTGGCTTTTAGTTTTTACATTTAGCTTGCCTTGACTGTGGGGGTGTGGTTTGTTTTATCCACTGGGTTATTTTTTTGTCACACATCTGATGGTGCATAATCTTTCAGAACTTTTCTGTAACATCTCCATTAGCAGTTTACAGTCTTTCATAACACTGTGCAGTAACAAACAACGACACTGAATGTTTAAGTGGATGTTTGGATGTTTCAATTTTGCAGCAATAACCTGCAATTCAATTGTCAGATGTCAGGCTCTCTGAATGCTTTTTTTATGATGCATGTTCAGACACACACTCACATACGCATACACAAACACACACGAATGTAGGTAAAGTGGGAACGTGGTGTAGAAGGAGATCCTAACTTTGTTTTAAGAGCGTCTGGTACGTGATGAAGTGTTTTGTTGATACTAAGGCCAAAGGTGCCCCCTACTAATTTGAACAGAAGTGATAGGTTGGCACAAGCTTTGGAAGACCTGGGCCAGGGTTCAACATTAATTTCGTCCTTTCGGTCATGCCTCTCTTCCTGCTGCTTTCTTTCAGAGTCCTACTCTTTAAACGGGTTCACTCCCAGGCTCAGACCTGCTAAAATGGGCTGGATTCCAAGTGGAAAGAAAAATCAAGCTCTATGGATTCACAGTTCACAGCCTTGAAGCTGATAAATGGATTGAAGATCAGCCAGTTTGGTCAAATGCACAGTTGTCCAAATTCCAAATTTGGCCATCTCATCTGCTTTCCTGTTTTTATTTCCCATAAAATTTTTTCATAATTGTGTATACAGAGCATTATCAAGAAAACAGGGAAACGTTTGGGTTTTGGTTTCCATAGTGTCTTGTTGCTGGTAGCAGAGAGTGTGTAAATGTTTAAATGTAAGTGAGTGGATGGCAACAGGGCATATCTGTCATTTACATCCATTTACTGCATGCTGCTTCACAGTTTAATGTTTTTTTTATGCCTGACAATGAAATTTCAGGACTGCTGTCAGTTATTCTGTGTGCTGGCTATGTGTGTGTGTATGTGTGTGTATTTGACTCAAGACTACATGGTGAACAAACTGTAAGTATGAACGAGGTCTCCCTGTATCCCTAGGTGTGTGTGTGTGGGGGGGGGGCTGTGCTCTTGATAAAAGCATCAATGATGGAATTCGCTAGAGAGAAAGCAGACATTGACTGACAGACTGACTGACTGCTGAGTACACTTTATTTTTCAGGCTGGTGATTTATAGACCCAGCAAATTGAGCAGCATGAAACTAATGTGTTGCAGAAGTTTATTTGCTGAGGGTGCTTAAATGGTGAGTAGTGCTGTTTGGGGCAGTCTTGTTAGGCTTTGTGTAGCACTGCTATATGGACTGCCATGGTGATTTCCTGTATGTACCTGACATCTCCGTGATCTCAGTGGAGAATAGGCATTTTGTAAAAGTAACAATTTCTGTCGTCTGTCTGCTCAGAAGTAAATTGGCTTCCTGATGTACCACAAAGCCTATCTAATTAGTCTTCTCATATAATTTAGATCCACTAAATTGGTGTGATCCCACCCATCAAATTTGAAATGAATCTTGTTATGAATTACCAGGGTCATTATTTGTGGCCGATGAGCATTCTTCATTCTGCCTGCTGACTGTTCAACAGTGAGTGCCGAAGTCGCTGTTTCCTTGCTCAGTCCTGTAACAGTGCCTTAAAGACCAATCTGGCTCTGGCCCTCTGCTGTCCTTACGGTGATGCGAACGTTACACCCCGAGTTTTGCAATTGCTGTGTCTTTGCCCTGCACCTGTAGACCCTGGAAAGGGACTGAAGTCGACCTTGGCCACTTGCTGTCATGCTCGCTGTCGCGGTCATGTTGGGAAGAAGAACGGAGGCCCTGGGAATGCCCCTCCCTTCTCGAGTGGTTTTCTACACAGGTCAAACACTGTGCCCCTGAACAGCCAAGTCCATTAATCATCGCTGTTTCAGCAGTATGCAGAACTGGTAAAGCATTGGAAGATGTGGTTAATAAAATGCCATAAGGGCCAGGCAGGCAGCTCAAGCCTCTCTGGGCTCTCTGTCCACCCGAGATTCACATCGTTCATCCAGTCACATTGGCCACGTAGAAACAAGTACGTGTTTCTAAATACATCAGGCAGCTGCCGTGCTTATTCAAGTTGAAGATGATGCTCATCAGCATGCTGAAGTGCTTGAGTGTTTTTGAACGTGCTACGTGAATGTACAGATGTTCAGTTAGTAAAATTACTGGTTTTATGAAATTCTCATGGAAAAATTACATTAATGCCTCGTCATATTTTGGCAGCTGTGTTATACTGATACTTGTATCTGTTCATAAAACTGATTCAAAGGGGAAATTGTAGTAATTATGCATTATATGACTGATATAGGTTTGCTGGGTCATGGCATGGAAGGCTATAACTTTAAAAATAAACAGTTATTTTCTGCAGGGTTCTGGTTACAAAAATATTAGTCAGGCATGTATGATTCATAGTAGTTCCTGAAACGTAAAGAAATCCTGTGTCTAAGATATCCATTGAGATTTAAATTATTCTTATGGATATTACTATAGCCAGAACTTAAGTCAGTGTTAAACTGTTGCTGTACAAACCAGATGTACATTTTACCGTCATGATGGTTCTATATGCCACATGGCCCGGAATTTGTCAAAGGAGACAAAACAGAAGATGCTGTTTCCTGCAGACGAAGGTAAGAGAATATTAGAGGAGATCACTATTAGTAACGATGCTGGTGTGTCTCAGTGTGTTTTGATGCCAGTGAAGACGGGCGAGTAGTCTGATGTGCTGCTGTCGCCTGTGTCAGATGAGCGCTGTCAGAAGCACTTAGGTCAATGTACGATTGCCCTTAGGGAGAGGATGTGTAATGGAAACAAGATGAGACATTCTATGGGTCCTCAAGGAGGTGCGCGGGCAAAGGTGCACATATGTGACATACGGCAGTCTGGTGTGACATTCAAGTGGTCTCTGTCCTAGTCGTGCCACCAGTACACACACCAAGACCATATAGGAAACCCAAAGGCCTCTGGAAGATCACAGTTTTTGATTACTGTTATATTACTTTCATGGCTTCTGGAGAGGCAAAAGGTGGCAATGATTAAAGAAAGCTAAGTAGTTAGAAAAGCAGGATTGGGAGGGTTAAGTAGAGAGCGACGGTGTAGAGTGATAATCTACTGACCTTCAGTAGAGTGACAGCATGAGTTTAGAGGAGAAAGTTAGACAGCCCAAGTTGATATGGTGACCTAAAGTACACAGTTGGAATGATAGACTTTCTGGAAAAATATAGGTTAATTAAAAAGAACCCATATTGGTATTTAGAGGTAAATGGGCATTTATTTTAGTGATAGGACTGGTTGACAGTAATCTTTGTAACCTCTTGTTTTATATGTCTATTTCTGTGACATATAGGATTCTCAACTGGGAAAGACTGTTGGGGGAGTGAATCCTGCAACCACTTGGCCATGCCACGCCTGTACCCGCCCTCCTCACTCCCACCCTGCTATCCGTGCTTATCCAAAATCCTGCATCTCATCCTGTTCCTGGGGGTAGTCTCTCTTTGTCACGCTGAAACCCATGACCTCGTCCAAAGCACAGAGTCGGGCAACTGCTCCGGCGGGGATGTCTGTGCCGAGGGCGTCGTTCTGCCCGTGTGGAACCCGCAGAACCCCTCAGTGGGAGACAAGGTGGCCCGGGCCATCGTCTACTTTGTGGCACTGATCTACATGTTCCTGGGCATGTCCATAATTGCTGACCGCTTCATGTCTTCCATCGAGGTCATCACCTCGCAAGAGAAGGAGATCACCATCAAGAAACCCAATGGTGAGACCACCACTGCCACTGTGCGCATCTGGAATGAGACTGTGTCCAACTTAACCCTCATGGCGTTGGGCTCTTCAGCCCCTGAGATCCTGCTCTCTGTCATTGAGGTGTGTGGCCACAAGTTTGATGCAGGCGAGCTGGGTCCTAGCACCATCGTGGGAAGTGCTGCCTTCAACATGTTTGTCATCATTGCCCTCTGTGTCTACGTGGTGCCGGATGGTGAGACACGCAAGATCAAGCACCTGCGGGTCTTCTTCGTCACAGCTGCCTGGAGCATCTTTGCCTACATCTGGCTCTACCTTATCCTGTCAGTCTTCTCGCCAGGGGTGGTGGAGGTGTGGGAGGCTGTGCTCACATTCCTTTTCTTCCCACTCTGTGTGATACAGGCTTGGGTCGCTGATCGACGCTTGTTCTTTTACAAATATGTCCATAAGCGTTACCGCGCAGACAAGGCACGAGGCATCATCATTGAGACGGAAGGCCACGACGGATTTACCAAGATGGACATGGAGATGGATGGGCAGGGTGCGAACTCCCACCATAAGGAGATGCTGGATGGCATGCTGGCGGGCATAGAGGAGGGAGGGCCCGGAGGGCGGGACCAGGAGGAAGAGGCAAGGCGCGACATGGCTCGTACCCTGAAGGAGCTGAAGCAGAAACACCCGGAGAAGGACATGGAGCAGCTGATCGAGATGGCCAACTACCACGTGCTGGTGCAGCAGCAGAAGAGCCGGGCCTTCTACCGCATCCAGGCCACACGCATGATGATCGGAGCTGGCAACATCCTGAAGAAGCACGCTGCTGACCAGGCCCGCAAGGTGGTTAGCTGCCACGAGGCACGCGCCCAGGAGGATGACCCCCACACCACACGGTTGGGCTTTGAGCCCTCACACTACCAGTGCTTTGAGAACTGCGGCTCCCTTAAGCTGACTGTGTCCCGACATGGGGGCGATGCCAACTGTACTGTCAAGGTGAGGCAGCGAGCATTGCTGGTGCTGAGGCACTATAGTGCTCAGCATCAGGAAATAACACCATTACTCGTTAGGTCAAGTACGTTACGTTGTAAACGACAGATGCACTTATTTCATAGATTATAATATTGTATAGTACATGCATATAAAACATAAATAAAAATGAAAGTGCATAACACACCTGATGAGCAGTGTTTTCATCCATGTGTGTTGATGCATAAGAAGTTCTTACCTCAAGTCTGAGGTTTCAGTTATAAACCGATTTCAAAAGTGTGCTACTTAGCAACAATAGATGTGCTTTCTGCGTCCAAGACACTGGTTTCATCATCTGTCTGGGATGGGAATGATTATTATTTAATGGGGTGCCATTAATGGGGAATATTGGTAATGGCCCTATAGTCTGTAAATGATTAATGAGAAAACGGTGCGCATCCCATGAAATTTCACTGGTAAATAACTGAACGGATAAAACCTTAAAGTAATTATTCTCTGTGTCAGTGCTGTAATTTCGAACAAAGATGGCACACTTTTCAGACCCTTAAATTAAATTTTCTCTTCTTTTTAATGGCTGGCTTCATTCAATAGTAACAATATTTATGAGTCACAATTCTCAAGGTAATTACAGCACCAGAATGTGTTCTGTGATGTTATGGAGGGCAGAGGCTGGGTGCCATATCTGAATGTGCTGATGTCCAGATCCTTCATTCCTCCTTGTCCTTGCTGTGTCAGGTGGACTACCGTACAGAGGATGGCACTGCTAATGCAGGCTCTGACTATGAGTTTGCTGAGGGCACATTGGTCTTCAAGCCAGGGGAGATGGTCAAGGAGCTGACAGTGGGCATCATCGATGATGACATCTTTGAGGAGGACGAATATTTCTTCGTGCACCTCAGCAATCCCCGCGTGGTGGGCTGGCCGGAGCATGGCACCCTGGAGCTTGCCCCAGGCTCCGCCTCCCTGCCGACACCCAAGGCAGCGCTAAGCGAGTCCCACACGGCCACGGTGACAATCTATGACGATGACCATGCGGGCATCTTCACATTCGAGAGCGAGTCGACACGCGTGAGCGAAAGCGTGGGCACCATGCAGGTGAAAGTTCTGCGGACGTCAGGCGCACGCGGACTGGTGGCAGTGCCCTACCGGAGCTTGGACGGCACTGCCAAGGGGGGAGAAGACTACGAGGAGGTGTCGGGGAAGCTCGAGTTTCTCAACGATGAAACCATGTGAGTCCCAGTGGTTCTTTGAGTGTGATTTGAATTTAAAAAATGAAAGTCACCCAGCATGACTTATTCATTTTATGACAATGTGCAACCTGCTTTCCTTTTCATTAAATCAAGAGTGTCCTTTTATGTCTAAGACAGTTCACAGGGCAGGACTGTTATCTGTTCAAAAATGACTTTAATTAACAAGCTGAATGCTAGGATGCCAGCAATGAAATCTGCATACCTGATGGTCCTCCTGTGACATGATTGGACACCTCTGTAGCAAAGGCTGGTCTGTTGGTAAAAGTATCCAGTTGCATGGCTAGTATCAACAAGCATTTAATTGTATTGTCAAGGAACCAAAGTTGACTTTGTCAAGATATTATTTTTTAAAGCAGCCATTCTTCAACAGCAAGCAACATTTTAAACCAGGCACAGTGTAATCAAAGTATTGTGAGGTTCTACTGTGAACCAGAGGGAATAAGAGACCAGGCTGCTCTGGGTCATGTCAACGAGGAGGTAGAATATACTGAGCTGTGCACACTTTGGTAGGAGCGTGACCCAAATCCCTCCTCCTGCAGGCAGACGGGATCTTGCCTCTGTGGGCACATAGCCCAGAGCGGCAGCAACAGCGGGTGTTTTAGCAACATGAAAAATATTTCCTTTGGACCATCTTTTATTGTGCCTACAACAAAAGCATTATGCCCGTGTGTGTGCTTGTGTTTCGGTGTGTGTTTAGGCATTCGTCACTTGCCAGCGCGTGTGCTCGTTTTAGTGACATGCTGTTAGGACCCCCCGCGGTGCGTTGACGTGACCCTGTGGCGTCAGGGAAAGAAGGCAGGCTGGCAGGAGCCAGCTATTCCTGAGCTCTGTGGGGCACTAGACAACCAACTAGCCCAGCGCTTGCCTTTTCCCTTCAAGTAAATGGTGGACAAAGAGAGGCTGGGCCGCAGATGTTGTTATTTAATGTATTCTTGGCTCAGTGGGCCTGCTAATGTTGGACAACACACAAAGGAACACACATTGTGTTCCGTGTTTGCACAAGCAGGTCAAGTGAGGTGCTTACTGTACCTGAAAAACAACTACATTGGACACAAACCTAGAAAAATACAGAAGAACGTGTTTACACCTTATTAAATATGAATGAATTAGTTTTAAGTGGTTGGGTGCTAGAATGCGTCTTTTCAAAAGCTTTGATAGAGCCGGGAGTGCATTGGATGATATCAGTTATTAAAATCTAAAGCTTTTACTACTTTTAAATTTCAGTGATGAACTGTGAGACGTTTGTCACAGCTCTTAGAGAACAAGCGAACTGCTCGTGTTAGTCCTGAGTTATAAGATGTAACCTTGTAAAAGATTGTGCGTAAAATGATCAAAATGGATCCAAAGAGAAAGGGTTCCCTTGTGGCTAATTCCCTTTCTCTTTCGGCCAGACTGTTTTCGATATTTGAAAATGTACAGACTTAATGAGACGAAAATGTTCTCAGCGGGAAGGGACTGCGTTCTAACACTGGTTTTTGTGTATAAAATGTTTTGTTCCCTTGGGGAATAGTTTCCACATGCCAAGGGTGTCTCTCAAGGTTTGGATGGGTGTCACATGCTATGTAGACACTTGTGCTCATTGCTGCCTTTGCCTCTGTGCATTTACCAAAGAGTACGCTATTAAGTGGTGTTAAAAGAAAGAGGGATGTAATGGGGTGGGGAGATGAGAGCATTTTCACAAAGTGCTTTGGAGTGTGTGTGTGTGGGGGGGGTGCATTGAAGTGATGCCCAGAGGGTGGTTGAAGCACAGCAGATCAATAGTAGGACGTGCTGGAGATCGGCTGAACCAATGCTGCCCTGGGTATCCCTGAACAGGCAAAGGTAATGGAGCTGCTGGCTGAGGGACAGCAGTCATTAACTCCGCTCTGCCTCCATCTTGTTGCCGTGCTGTCCACTGTCATTTCAATGCTTGATTTTTTCCACAGGACTTATTTTCTGGTAGTCTGAAGATTGTTTCTGCAGCTGCTGCCATCTTTCCTGTTTCCCCTTTTCCTTATTCACGTTACCTGTTTACTCCCTCCTGTGGTGTTCAGCACAAAAGTGTTTGTGTGAGTGACTTTGTGATGTTACAGGTGGGTTCAGCTAACAGGTACTGTGTTATGTAATTTTTAAAAATGTAAATGTTTTTGACTCGCATTTTAATGTTTTGACACATTTCACATCGTGTTGCATAAGAGTTGTTGTTCAACAGTGTAAGCTCAACGTCCACACTGGTCGAAGCACAGGGGTCAGAATAGATCATTCCGCCTTTCTTGTCTCCTCCCTTTAAAAATGTTCCTTTTCCTGTGTCCCTGTGCCTCTGCATATCTCTGAAATGCACCACAGGTTTCAGAACCCAGTAGATCAAACCACTGAGGCGAGTCTGAGGATGAAGGTTGAAGCTGGTAGCAGCTGAGAAACCTTGGGGTCTCCATGGGGATTTTGCAGGGAACTGAAGCTGAACTGACAGGCTACCATGGGGCCACAGGGCTGTGAGGGGGGCTGACTGAGAGTGAGCAGGGGTGAGGGAGCTTCATGACAAGGGCATACGACATCATGTTGTCACACACCGGACAGAATGCAGATATTTTCCCCACTGTTTGTGGATGTGTATGTGAGAATCAGTTTACTGCCATGTGATGGACTACGCTTCACTTGGAGTGTCAGGTTGGTTCGCACATCCCACCATTAAATGGGAGCACATTCGGTCACAGACCCACACGCTCGCTCACACACTTTGTTTACTGTCTAGCCTCATTTCATTACACGAGAAAGGCAGTCTCCTGACATGACAAATGAAGACAAAACACTAATATTTTACGCAAAGATGGAAATTACATACAGCATGGATTTCTAAATTAAATTTATTTTTCCCTTCAGAAATGATGAGTCAAGGGCAGAAGCATCTGCTTCTTTTTCCTTGCATCAGATATCTTGTGTTGGTTATCTCGTGTCAGTTATCCCTCGTCAGTTATCTCCTGCATTGGTTATCTCTTGCATCTGTGATCTCATGTCAGTTATCTCCTGCATCAGTTATCTCTAGTCAGTTATCTCCTGCGTCAGTGATCTCCTGCATTGGTTATCTCTTGCATCTCTTATTTCTTGCATCAGTTTTCTTGTGTCGGTATCTGCTGTGTCAGTTATTTCCTGTGTTGGTTAGCTCTCATGTCTCTTTCCCCCCATGTATGTCTGTATTGGCATCCAGATATGCCCAATGCACGTGGCACGTCTTGCTTCTCCATTGAGCCTCATCACACTTCACATGCACACAAGCATGGCCCCACCTCAGCTCTTTCACAGCAGAAACTTATCAATATTGTAATCGCCGCTAAGTTGAATGACAGGCTTGATCTTGGTTGTTTTGATCTGCCGGGTCTGTCGCATCTTTGTTGCTGCTTACTCCAGGTGACCAAAGACCTGCCGTAGTTCTCCGCACATAGGGAGGGGTGTCCCAGACAAGCCATATTCTTAGTGCATTTATTTTCTTCTGTACAATCTCTGTTTATTATGCATGCAACACCTTTAAGTTTATTACCAGGGACTTCCATCCAGGAGTGTGGCAGGGACATGCTGTCCTAGGTTTGACTTGCACTGGTGACTGTCTGTACAGTGACAGCTGAACCTCAGTGACCCACTCTTTATTCACAATGCTTCACGGTCCAGAAACCGGACATTCTGAGGTGTCCCATGCTAGGATTGATGCAGTCTGGCAGTCAAGCACTACACCACTTGCCAGTGTGAGAAGAGCATCTGTTTCAGACAACAATCTCACATTTTCCATTCTTTCTGCCTTCTCTCTCTCCCTCTCTGTCCTTCTTTCACAATTTTCTCAAGCTCCTCTTACTTGTTTTGTCTCTGACCTCAGAGACCCTCTTCTTGATCTTGTCTGTGTGTAATTATGTGTAGGTGTAGCGGATGTTGAGGGTGTAATTTTACGCTTGCTTGCAAAACCTAAAAAAATGGGTTATAATAGAATAAATAAGTTAAAGGGGAACATTTCATGTGTCTGTGTGAGTATTCCAGACTGGTTAATGTATGGTCTGTGTGCTGCCAGTAAAACCTACAGAACATACAAGGCAGATTTCACCATTTATAAACACTGGAATAAGACACTTTTTCAAGTCCTGAGATTCAACATATGTAAGCATTATAAAACCCTAAGTGTATTTTAATAAATTACTTCTATCGTGTTCCATTTATATTTTTGCGTTTTTGTTCTCGAGTGGGAACGAACAATGGATATTAAACTTTCATACTGATGTGGTGGTATTTGTGGCACGGTTATTGGTGCTGAAAGTTAGGGTTGCTGTTCTAGTTGTTTCTAAGTGGTCTGTTTCTGCGAACCTGTAGCTTGTCTAAATGAAGCCTTCACCAAGGCAGACATGTGACAGTCCACAGAAGTGGCTGGGGCTCCTTGCAGCAGCTCTTCTGGATAAATGAGGAAGCTATGCAGTGGCAGCGGAGTTTTTCCGTCCAATGGATGCAGAATTATGTGATTTTTTTATGTCAGTGAGAGAGAGAGAGAGAGAGAGAGAGAGAGGGAGGGAGAGGTAGAGAGAGAGAGCATGGTAACACATTTTGCTTCATGTGTTTTGTGAAAGTGGCCCAGCAACAGCACTGGAAGAGAGAGGGTGGAGTGTGTGTGTGCACGCGTCACTGAAAAGAGGTCTTATCATGTATGTTATTGAAATGAGATTCTATCATGCATGTTACTGAAAAGAAGTCCCATCGAGTGTGTTAAGAAGTCCTATTACGTGTGCGACTGAAACGAAGTCTCACCATGCGTGCTACTGAAAAGAAGTCCCAAAGCTTTGCCCTAGTTAGTCACAAGTTCACCACGCTCTTTTTTTTTGTTGGAAAAGCATGTGTCTTTCAAGCCTCTCATCACTCACCCTTTCCTTTTTTTCCCCTCTCTCTGTCAGGTTTGCTTGCTGTGTCTTCTTGTCCCTCGCCTTCCTTCCTTTTTTATACTTTCTCATATCTCCTTCCTTCGTATTTAATTCCAATTAAGTGTGAGGCTCTGATAGGCTTTGTAGGTGTTTCACAAACACAGAATCAGAGAGTGGCAAAAAACCAGGCATCTTGCCCCTTTTCATTCCTTCTTCTGTTTCTCGAGTAAATTGAATACCAGTTTGTTCCTCCTCACCCAGCGATTGTGCAGCTGGGAGATCAGCACAGATTGTTTCACGGTGGTTTGGAGGCAGAATGAGTGCAAAGGCATTACAGGCTAAACATAAGAATGGTTTTAATGAGTTGTTTTATGAGGTCATTTGTGTCTGTGCACGTGTGTGAAAAGTAAATTTAATATGCTTCATCTACCTTACATTTATAAAGAATAAGGTTTACTATGCATTTAAACTGCTAAATGCATTCATATTATATTTTGGTCAGGTTTGTTTATTAGCTCATATACTGTACCTAACAATGAAATTTATACTGTAATATTTTATATTCAAACTTTTCAGTGCATCTGTTTGACACCAAGGTTGCCATGGTACTTCAGATTGCATATACATCTAGAAACACTTGTACAATATATTCTTTGAATAATTCATAAAATGTTATGTGACCACTTTGACATATAGTGCCAGTCAAACGTTTGAATAGTTTCGGGAATAGGTTTATTTTGTAATTCTCTCCATTCTTCTTGTCCCCCTGTGTGCTGGGTCGCAGGTATTTCATAACTCATAATATTAATAACAGAAACCTTTGACTGACAGTGTATCTAACAGTGGCATAGCCACAGGTATACCAAGATGTGCCTGTGTCACCTATACCTGCAACTGGCACAACCAGTTACAGTCAAAGATTCATATGTTAACTGGGAATAAGGATTTATGTTTTTTTTAATACCAATATTAATAGTGAGTTATCAGGGTGCATTATGAAAGCAAAAGGGGCTTATATTAAATAAGAACAATAATCCATGTTCACATTACGTATTGTTTCAGATCACAGGTTTTCCCAAATACATACCTTAATATACATTCTGACTATGCCACTGATATGGGATATTAATATACATAATGTTTGCATGCACCATCCAAAACAACAGAGTGGCAGCAGTTTTGTGTTAATTATGTGGATTAATATGACAGTGTAATAGAATTAAAAGTGATCCTGAAAAGTGCACAGTGGAATGTGTGCTTTTATCTCTTTACTTGCTGTCATTACCTGCGGGATTGGCTGTCCTCACAAGAATGGCAGTGTTTCTTGTGTGTGCCATTGGACAATCTCTGTCTCTGCTTTCTGGATTTTGTGTCAAGGACTTACCAAGTGCTTCCTCTTGCTGTAGGGTGCCAAGAACAATCAGGCCTCTGTGAAGTTTTTTTTTTCCCTGTAATAAAACAACACACGGTCAGTGTAAACAGCAGCAGAGTTTTGATGGAGCAACTGAGAACATGCATTATGCATGTTGTTACTGTGTGGTAATTTTATAAGGAACACAGTTAAGAACAGCATTGTCCAGTTCAGTATTAACTTATTCATTATTGCTTATTGCTTTAAATTAATTTAGATTCTGGCCAGAGTTACTTACCTATGAATATCTGAGTGATGTTTGTACATAGCAAAATAACTGTCAATCCTTCAACTTTGTGAATGAAATGTTTCAAAACATTTTTATCAAATATTCAGCATGGTATTTGCAAGCTTGAAATAGAAGTACCATGAAGTTTAGATGACCAAAAGGATTTAGTCCTACCCCAGCTGAGAGCAGGCTGAATTGTCCCATTCATAAACCCTGTGACATTAGGTCAGTCTCCACAGGGACTGTGAAACCAATTGGATCTGCAGACAGTTGGCTTGTAATAATTAATGGATTAATTAGTACTGGGTGGTAAGGGGAAGCGTTGCAGTAACAGTGTGCCCTCAATGTAAAAATGAAACAGAGCTCTTTCCTGGCATTCACCATCCACATTTTGTTGGTGTTAGAGCCTCTGGGCTCTATACCCATTAGGTTTAGTTCAGGATGAAGGGCATTTCTGCTGGCACCTTAAGAAAGGCCTTATCTCAAGGCTGAGTTGGGAGACCCTTTGAATCCACGAAGTGAAAGGCACAGTTGAAAAGGAAAAGGAAAGGCTTTGGTCGAGAGAGGATGTCTGGGTGAACGGCTGCAACGGCGCCCCCTAGGTTTTGTGCTTGCCAGTGTTTATATTGTTGCTGTCTAGGCTAAGTTCATGCAGCACTTTTTCACTGCATAGAGCTCAGTTTGAAAAACAGCCGCTGACTTTACATCGTCACGGTCCAAGCTACAAATCCTGGGACACGGGGGCCTGAAAGAAAAACCGGCAGAAAAGTGGAAAATACTGTGCATCAAACATAATGTTTCTGACAAAAACACAATATGTATAGTACTTTTGCATATAAAATGTATGTAGAGTCCTATTCTTTTTTTTCCGTTTTGAAAGGGGGTACATAATTATCTCTCGGACTGGCCAAGAGCCCAGTAATGAGCACAGCAGAGGTTTTGTCCTCCAAAAGAGGATAAGTATCTTTTCTGCTGTGGTCAGGTGTGAGGTAGTCAGGCAGCTCTCTCGGCACGACGCTCGCTGAACTTGAACTTTGTCAAGGTCTTTCAACATTTTAAAACACACTCTGCGTTCTGCCACAGCTTGTTATCATGGCGGGGTGTGATGTCTGAAGGCCATTTGCGTTTGCACACGCGTGTTTGCGTGTGAGCGAGTGTCTGTCTGTGCATCGCTGTTGGTTATGGTATGTGATTTTTTTTATGCCAAATTATTTAATTAGGTCTTGCGTTTCAGCACTCGGGGCTGTTAGGATTTTCCCTACATCCGGGAAAATGCGATGCTTTAATAACACAAGACAACACTATTCAGGAATGTAATAAAAAAAAATCATAAAACAAACACAATTTAAAACACAAAGTTACAATGATGAGCCTGGAGTCTTTTTAATGTTCCTTTTTTCTGCTCCTGCTCCCTTTAAAGGTGAATGAGCATTTCTCACACAGGGTTTAAATGCACCCGTGCCACCTCCCTGTACCTCCACACTGCTCTGTGAGACTCGCCTCCAAACAACTTGCTGCCACTTTTCTTTATGAATGTCTTTAATCTAAGTGCTTCAGCTAGAGGCTGCTCTGACTTGCAGGCCCCAGCGCCCTCCGGCCCTGAATCACAGCCTGGCACAAGGGCACCTCAGACTTGAGAACGCGATGGCTTTTGTGTGGAGAAAGGGTCACCATGCATTTTCTGTCGCAACGTCTCCTTCCTCACGCCTCTTGGCACGTACGTGGCCAGCTGGTTGTAGGGGAAGCTGTAATCTGATGACATCACACTGGTACAAATCATTAGCTGGTTGTCAGAGATCAGAATAGGCTCCTGAATGCTGTAATTGTGCCTTGTCTTGATGGTGACTGGTGAAGCCAGTCTGAGGTATAACTGGATCGGGAATGGGATATTGAAATCAGTGTTGTATAACCCGAGGGTAGGGCTTGCAGGCTGCTCCAGTGATGACGCCAATTAGATCGGAGTTATTTTCAGCAGTGCTGGATTCACGTGCATTGCGTATTCCTTTTGTGTATATTCATGATAGCCAGGTGAAGGGAGCTTAGCAAATATGGACACCTTTTCTGGCATAGAACATTCCAGAAATAGAGTGGGTATACCTGGCAGAATGACCTGTAAGGTTGAGAGTTGACTGTACGCTAATAATGTATAACCGTCCATCCTTTATGGGTTACTACTTGTAGCCACTATTGCTGAGAGGCAGACTGAACAGGAAGATGCATATTATACAGCCTTCACATTCACATGCTGGAGTCGTTGCCAAGTATGCAGTCAGCTTTAATAGAAACGCAGAACTTGATTATCTCAAGAGCCGCATGCTGATATAGAATGAAGACATTCACTACAGCCTGAAAAGTGCAGACCTGAAAAGACAAATAAATTGTGAGTGAAATTTCACAAAGGCCTGACATTTATTACTTTTTTTGGGTGGAGGGAGGTATTTAGAGCATGAATGTTTTGTGATACAGTGATGCTTAAAATAGGGCCCACCTGTGTCCTCCAGTGGAGAAGCTGGTCAGTGATGGAGGCTGGTGGCTGAGCGCTGACCGTAATGCTGTTTGCTGAGTATGATGCTCCAGGTTTGTTCCCTGCTCATGGGTACACGCAGGTCCCCACACTTTGTCTCCACATGTTGTCCACCTATTGAAAATTTCAAAAATAGGCCTCCTGTTTACTAAGGCTGCTCCATTTTGTAGCAGGCTGTAGCAGTTGTCTTTACTACTGTGAAGGCACACCATTGCCTTATTTATTTATTTTTTATTTTTTTAATCAAAACAGGATTTAGATTTCTTAAAAAATTTTCAGTTTATGCATTACAGTACTGTTTTAGGCTGAAACCGACTGCACGGTTTAGCTATTTTGCTTCTTGTTCAGTGCTATTTTTCAGATATTTAAAGGTGATTTTCTTTGGTGTTGGTACAGTATTCTTCAGTGTCACTCACACTTGTCAAGATCATCGGTATCTTTCACAGTCAGAGGCGTTAGCGTCCTCCATAGTAACAGGTGTTCCTCAGGGTCACTTGTGGTTTTCAGAGTGCCAGTGAGGTACAGACTCTTTGTAGAAGATGTGTCACATTTCTATGGGAGTTCTTCAGTATCACTGGTGGTATCAGAGTCGCTGGTGTTCTTCAGGGTACTGATGCTGTACAGTGTTCGGGGTCAAGAAGTCACAAGTTGACGTGTGCTAAGCATTTCAGCGTTTCTCAATGATCAGCTCCCTGATTTCCATGTGTTGGTCATGTGTCTGTGCCCCACTCGTTTCCTGGGCACGCTTCCATGCTGTTTGCGCCACAACTCCCCTCTCTGGGGCCCTGCCCTTTGTGCTGGAGTTCTCCTTCCGGCTTGTCAGCCACGCTGGCTAGCCCTGGGTGTTCCCACTCAGCTTCACACGTCTCCAAATGGACAGATTTGCTGGGGGAAGTGCAGCGGTCAGTCCTCGCCTTAGGCTAGAGCAGGTGGCTGTATATACATCACTGTGAGTGTAGCACAGATCTTGTCCTTCTGTTTGGCTCCCTTTTCTTTCCGTATGTTGTTGTATTTCTCATGTTCTGCTAGCAATTGCTGTTATGTCTGGACATGCCTGAGTTGAAAGTGAGTCGCCCTACACAGCCTGGTGTGACTGTAGCTCAGGAGCCAAGCCTCAGTCCTGAGAGTGTCTACCATGTAGCCCCCACACGCAATCAGCGGTGGCTTATTGACTTCTTTTATAATGTCAACATAAGTACATTTAACTTTTCAATATTTACGTCTAGCTTTCTGCCTTATCAAAGCAGAAATTCACATTATGTATCGAACAGTAAATTGAGGCGAATCTGACTGTAATGTGAAGATAAAAGAGTATAATAACAGCACAGGGGGGATAAGTGAATTAAATTTAGAGGCGATAAGAAAATGAAGGCGTGGAACCTCAGACCGATCTGCTTTTGATGTGCTCGCTCTCTGTCCCTTAGGCTGCGGCGTTCAGCTGCTCTCGGTTATCGGAGCTGCACACGCCTCTCTGGGGACGACTGGTATTTCATCAGCGCCTGTGCCTGCCACGGCCGCAATGTCTAGGCATGTCTTTGTTGTTTTCAGGAAGCAGTCAGCCCTGGTCTTCGCATCTTTGTTTGCAACCTAAATTTCCAAACTATTAGGCCGTGCATTTGCAGGAATGTTGATGTTAAAGCTTCCAAATAAAATACACACTACGTCAACGGGTGTGTTCATTATTATGCTTTGCCTAAACATATAATCCAAGAGTGCCACATGAAGATCTTGCTGTTCAATAAATCTGATTTGGGCCTAGAGGTGGATGTTTTGGTGTATGTTGGCATGGTGTGGTTTGTGATAAACCCACAGAGAGACCACGCATGCTGTGGGGATATACACAACTGTCCAACAGTCGGTTGTATTACATTGCTAGTCCAGTGTTTACACAACTGTTATGGACAACCGTCCCAAGGAATGCACCTTAGAATGCAGGCTTGAGGAGCTGGACACACGTGTACTTTAAAATCACAAATTTCCAAAATAATAATATGCCTGATGTTGCAGCGTGAGGAGAAGGACATGGAGGGAATTTACTGTGCCTGAATCTGTGGAGAATCATATGTGGCTTTATATCTTATAAAAGCTTCTCCAAGCCAACTGGCTCTTGAGAATTTATTATGGGCTTTTTATGTGCTCTACTTCATCCAGAAGAGCAACAGTTGGCTCTTCTGTCGCTATGCCGACTGTAGCTGCAAACAGGCAAGAAAAGTTTTTGTACATCAAAAAGCAAGCTTAGGACGACGTTTTCTTCTGCTGGTTCGTTGGCGGTCTTAATTGGCCACGTGTGTGATCGAACTTGTGCCCGCAGACCCTGGGAATTTTTGATGCTGTCTCTGAATGCAGAATGTACCCCGAGTGGCGCTGCACTTCCTAATCGTCCCTCTGCTTTGCGCTGCTTGCTTTCATCAGAAATGTAACTGCCAGAGGAGAGATAATTATCCAAAATCCTCACACTGTTTTCACGATTTACTTCCTCAAAGCTGGAGAATCCCTACATCTCTTATGGGTAACGTGATAATGTAGATAAACCAGTCCCTGTCTAATAACCAGTATATTAAATGACCGTACTTACTCAACAGTTGTAGCTGAATTAGAAGGATTTATGTTTTTATTCAAGGGCTGAAACCAATTCCCTAGTGATCCTTGCCAGATCCAGTCGAAGACGTTTTGAGATTGAATGTTTGGCCTACAGGGATAAAGCAGCTTGAATCAAAAAAAACAATATACTTTAAAGATTTGTTTAGAATTTTATGTGCGCTGTAAAATACTGTGCCTCTTTTAGCAAGTGAAACATAACCAGGCATCAAATGAATCTGTTCTTGCAATTGTAGTTCCACTAAGGGCGTGTCTTTGGACTTGTAGTATGTTATGAAAACTGCATGCAGGATTTGAGGTGAATTTGCTTTTTCTGTTTAAACCAAGGGTCACATTTTCCCATCTATGGTCCGTATAACATAACCAAACTTTTTCTTATTATTACCTTTTTCTGCCAAATTGAAAGAGTTTATTTTAAGGAAGGACCTTTTCATTGCACAGAAAAGTGTGCAGGCATTTCCTTCAGAAGCCAATATTGCTTGAGTAAATCTCCCTGATTTTCCTGCCAGAGCTGTAAGCCCAGAGTATGTTTTATGATAATACTGCCCAGAGAAAAGCAATACCTGATTTTTTTGCTTAATCTTTTTTTTTTTTTTTTCTCAGAAGAGTGTAATCTTTGTCTGTTAAAATTTTTTACTGCTGTAACCCAGTAGCGCTTCAGCGGATCCAGGTTCAGCTGCAATCCCTGCTCAGCAAGTGACATCAGTAATAGATCATCTGTTCAAAGCAGTAATGGGACCTTCCATATTGTCCAGCATTTGGCCAGCATCTGAAACCTGTCCTAGTGACACTGCAATACTATCATCATGCTTGCAGACAAACACTAGACTTAAACTACACCTGTTTCCACTCATTCTTTACATACTGTATATTGATCTAATTACATCAAAATTTTACTCAGCAGACTTGCAAAACTCTTTAACCATAGACCCCCATAAAAGTCTTTGTACGAACCTTAACATTTTTTTCCTGTATTTTTTGGTGTTTGTGTTCATCAAGTGACATGTGAAAAACTGCGTCAATGTGTAGTACTGTGGTGTTTTGAAGAACGACAACATGATAAGTTGGAAATAACATGCGATACAGCACCCAGCTCTTGTTAGTTTTATCAAATACGCCCACAGTTATTTTAGTACAATTAGTCTTGTTTTAGTAAATTGGAAATAGAAGGCCACTGTACATGGTGTCAAGGTGGCCCGCCTCTACTGCCAGGTGAGCTAATTTAAGTCAGGCATTATGCTGTTCATAATTACAGTTTTTAAGATCCTGTGTTCTAATGCTGCCAAGGTTGAGTGCTTTAGTGGGTTGAGTTTTTGTAGTTCCTTTTCATGGCCTGTTTAGCTTGGTGGTTAATGTTTGCTTTGTTCACACTGTGAGTGACTGGGTGACACACACAGGCCACATTGCATTGCTGGGTTCATGTTTAGGTGCTTAATTCTGAAGCACAAGAAGTGCTGTCTCTGTGACACCTCACATCCACCGGCCTTGCCACAGCCTGGGGGCATTCGTGCCAATCTCCGGCTGGTACACTGGCTTTACGGCACACTTCTATGACCTTCAGGACCAGGGAACACCTGTGTAGTGCCTGTGATCCCCTTAAAATACATTAACCATTCTGTCAGGGTATTTTGTGAAGCCCCACCTCTCGGCACCTTGGCCCTGCTCAAGAAAACACGTGAGCAGGGGCAGTGTTGGCAGCGGAGCAGGAACACAAGTCTAAATATGGCACGTGTGTGTGTGTGTGTGTGTGTGTGTTTGTGTGGAGCGGGGGGGAGAGAAGTAGCAGAGACCCCACCCACAGGTCGTTGCAGACACAGATGGAGCGTGATGAACTGAAAAAAGTGGGCTTAATGAAAGACAAGAGTAGCGCAGGAGACTGCAGGCGTATACACACACATTCTCATACACTCACACACGAAGCTCAAACACACCAAGAGCACACACCCATAAATACATCTACTTACCCTAAGCTGTCAGTGTGGGCCCTTCTCTGTATTTAGGTGGGTGTGTATCTTTCTTTGATGAGGCCTTCCTAAAATGGGAAACTAAATAACCACATGCAGCTGTGATACACCCATGAATCACGGGTGATTGTGCACATAAAGCAGTTTCTTCTTCTCTGACTTCCTTCACTTTTTTTTACTTATATCTTACTTATATACATATTAGTTTAATAACAGCACATTTAATTTGAAAAATCATTAACTTGTTAAAAAATTACATGTAGCTAAAACACAGTAACAAGTGCAAGTATTGGTTGAAAATAAAACAGTTTTTTCTCTCCATTTACCTTTGTGTATATAAACTTATAATGATTCCTTCTTCGGTGTTGAGAAACTGTTCTTATGTGATAGATTTTTCTCACGCGTAAGCTTTAAATCACTCAGGGAACCCTAGTCATAAAAAAGATAGATGTTATATGCACGCTGTAAAGTGCAACATAACTGAGGAAAACCCGATTAAACAATGCCAACAAATACTCTTATCAAGTTTCCAACAGTGCCACAATGCAGAAATTTGTCAACATAAGCATTTGATATTAATGGACTGATTGAAAAAAAGCTCATTTGAAAAAGATGAATTACTTAAAAAATACAGAGGATTAATGCTGTATCTTGAATGAGGGCGCATTCAAACGCAGACAACTGGTATTTAAAAGTACAAAAACAGTGTTAACAAACATTTTTGTGATTTCTAAATCATAAGACTAGATGCTACCTGTAGACTACACATCAAAATAGTGGCTATAAAATCATGTTACACTAGAGTGTCTGGCTTCCAGAATGGAATATATATGTGTGTGTATGTGTGTGTGTGTGTGTGTGTGTGTGTTCTCCCCATGATATGCAGATTTATTCTGGGTGTACAGGTTTCTTCTCCAAAATCCAATTCAACTGCTCTATATTGCCCCTCAGGGTGCGAGTGCCCTCAGGTATTTTACATGCTGTCCAGTTTTCCTTGCTCTACATATTACCTGGGATAAACTCCAGGCCACCCACAACCCACCCACAAAATGAATGAATGAATCAGTAATTCTTTAAATTGCCTATTGATGATCTTACAATAATTCTGTTGGATCCACCAGCTGTTCTGCTACCCAAATTCAGTGCGTTTTATCTGACTATCGGAAATATATCTACCAAGGCAATTTTTGCACTTTTTCTGAGTGTACCACTATGCTTATACGCATTTTTTTTTAAATTGAGTTTCCTCCACATGTTCTTGGCTTATTTGCCCCTTGATGTAGTCTGTCTGCGTGGGAAAGCACTCAAGGAAAGAGAAAGAAAGGCACTCAACCCAGACATGCTTCTTTTCAATGATTTATAACACAGAGAGGACAATTTTTCTCTGCTTGCCCATATAAGAGTTCCACAAAAAGGCTGTAGACCTGGGTGAAACATTTGCAGTTTAATAAACCGTACAATTTATACAATGCAAATGCAATGGCCTGATTATATAAGAGATGATTGAGACAAAGGTTTAATGCCTTGGGATTGACTGAGGGATTTAGTGTTTTGTCAATGTCTAAAGCTATTTCTCTGCAGCGTGTTGACAGGTAGGCTACCATCCAGCACATGACATGTGCAGATTTAGCATTTTCACAGTATCATTTGTATCACCTACCTTGTGTATTTGTCATTGGTGAAGCCTGTTTTTAGGAGAAAGCACAATATCAACAGCACCAATCATGAAATTACACGCACAACAGGAGTGAGCTCATATTGTACACACACGTCAGAAGTGAATTCATAATCCACACACGTCAGGAGTGAACTCATAATATACACACAACTCTGGAATGATTCTGAATTTTACAAACATCAGGAGTGAGCTCATAATGTACACACACCTCAGAAGTGATCTTGTAATCCACACACAACAGGAGTGAGCTCATATTGTACACACACATCAGAAGTGAGTTCATAATCCACACACACGTCAGGAGTGAACTCATAATATACACACAACTCTGGAATGATTCTGAATTTTACAAACATCAGGAGTGAG
>JABJVR010007633.1:0-11043 GCA_025773905.1 Chitala chitala | reverse complement strand
CTCATAATGTACACATACCTCAGAAGTGATCTTGTAATCCACACACAACAGGAGTGAACTCACAATCTGCACACACATCAGTTGTGATCTTGTTATCTATACACAAATCAGGAGTGAGCTCATTATTTACACACACATCAGGAGTGAACACGCAATTTACTGCCCAATTTAATATTTACACTTAACCTATAGCAACATAGAAAGTTGCTTTTGAACTCTTTATCTCATTTAGATTGTACACTCAGCCTGTGTTTTTGTTAGGACTGAATACAGAGTGTCAGGAGGAAAACAGTGATCTCTGAGCTCACTTGTTTATGTCAGTGTTGCAGTCCCCTATCCCTTTCATATACTGTATTTTAGCATTACTTCTAGACACACTTCAGGGTATGTTTCTATGCAAAACCATGAGTTATTTGCACACTATCCATCTGTGAAGTGAGCAGGCTCACACATGTGCCTACGGAGGCCATTCGTAGCGATGGAATCTTAGATAAACATTTGCAGTCCTGTTCACGTGTTTGGACAGCATTTTGAACAAAGCAGCTTGCAAGTGTGATTTAGTGGGTTGAGTTCTTGTAGTTTACATTGTTGAGGGTAGGATTCGATGAGGTCCTTGACTCAAGTTGGTGAATAGTCACAGAAATACAGAAAACATCATGTGGAAAAACGTCAAAGGGGCCATGCGTGTTTATTCCTATCGTTTCTGACTCTCACCTTGTTATAATTAACCACACTTACAATACCGTGTATTTTACTGTAGCGTTTACCATCAGAATAAACATGGAAACTGTGAATTCAAGGGAGTCTCCTGATGTACGCTGTAATTTGAACCAAGTTAAACAAAAACGTAATAAAAAAAATCAGTAATTAAGAAAAACAATGAGGGGACATCTGAGAGAGAGCAGCATGCTCACAGACTCGATTCCTACATCGTTCGCTGTTTTATATCTTCCTCCTCCCACCTCCGCCCTTCTCCATGTACACGTTAAACAATTAGTGAGGACAGAGGTGTGTGATTAAGAGTTTTCTCTGCCAGTAAAAGTGAAGTGTGTTGAAATTAATTACATTCTTGGTCTTATTATATCGTGGAGATTTCCCCTCTCTCTCTCGGTAATTATGAACCATCTCCGTGAAATGGCTGCTCCCCAAAGGTGTCACGTTGCTCTGTAGTGCTTAAAAGTTCGCTCCCCCCACCGCAGTGTTTAAAATTTCTCCCGTTCTCTTTGTCTAGTGTCTCTCCTTCTTTTACGCTCCCCCCGTTAAGTTCTGTGTAGCTCAATTAGAATGATTAAAATAAGTTTTCCAAAACTCTTACAAATATGGAAATGCATTGGACAAAGAACAGAGAGTGATTACAGATAAGAGCACTTTTTGTGTGTTTAACTGGAAGTGTTTGATGAGTTTAATTAATTCTGTCTTTTTTCTTTTACGTTCCCTCCGCGCGAAGCTTACTTACTGGTACTCAAATTGAAAGTGACTTAATTGGCATGCAGGCAAACACGTCGCTGAGGAAGTAGCTCCGTGACAACGCAAACCGACAAAAGCGTATGTGTGGGTAAAAAGCTAACAGTGAGAAACGAAGAGGGCAGGGTGCTCTCTGAGTCCCCCCCCCACCCCCCGATCTGACAGAGGGAGTAAGGCTGTGCTTCTTCGCCCGTGACGGTGGTTTGCGGCCATCCCACGCGGTCGATTGGACGTGGTCTGAATCCTTTTGCTTGAGCACGGTGTATATACATACCCAGCCTGTTCCTGAAACGTGCCTGTTTGTGCCTATCACGGCAGAAAAAGAACAAACTGCCTTTCTATTAATGCATCAAGATCTACACTCTCCTCATATTCCAATCACCAGTTAAAGATGATTTTGTTTAAAAGTGCAATATTGCTATGAAAAATTGATTTTAATAAAACCATTTGAGAGCTCAGGCAAGATCTGGACAGATGTGAAATTCCACCCCCTGTCCTGTTACCTCACTGACCAGCAGGACTTCATGCTGCAGCTCTCCACGCAGATGTGCATAGCGTGATGTGGACCAGCTCTTCAGTCCGATCCTGAGACAGACAGGTGTGGAGTTGCGTCTCTATGTCTGTGTGTCCTCAGGATGGAACGGGAGGGGATATGAGGACAGGTCTGTAAGGCATGATGGCATGAACACAGACGCAGGATTTATTTCCAAACAGCAAGGGCTACACCCGAACATCGTTTGCATTGTTGGAAGTCTCTGCCCTGTTCGCTGTCACTCATAAGATCTTGTGCTGGAGTTTGCAGTTGTCCAGTCTGCCAGGGGCATTTCTGATGACCTTACGAAGTCAGTATTGATTCACTTAAACATCAATTCAGTTTCTCGTAGGTCTTCACCCAATTTCTCCTACTTGGAAGTAGGCAGGTGGCGTTTTTAAGAAAACATGAATTCTTTTTAAATAATTCATCCCCACTCATGTGGCCTCCATCTAGGCCTCATTCCTGGGCCTACCTCACCGCAGGTGAAATATGTTGTATATACAGCAGTATGATGTTCACCATCAAAGCAAACTGTAAGTTCAAAGCTGGTTACTCACAAAACAGTGAGTCACTTTTCTGTTGTTTAGGTATGGCTCAGAAAACTGTTTTATTTACATACAATTATGTAAAATGCTGAAGCTGTTTTAATTTCTTTAATTGTTTATTTTTGGCATTGTTTTGTTGTACAGAAATCACTAATTCAGCTAATTTAGCAGCTGTGTCCTGGAACTTTATTTCTTTCCACAATGACCCTTCTGTGCTGTATTTTATCTTCTCTAAACAGCTATGAGGAAACAAATCCAAATTCCAAGTAATTTGTGCCGTTTCCATCTTTTCAACAAGCCAAACCAGTTAAACATAAAAACGGACTTAGGAGTATCAGAAATGTTGCCTGCAGTCCAATAAATGAGACGCCGTAGCGATTCAGTTTACTGCACCACACTCAAGCTTGCTTGACAGTGGAATCTGGCTCATTTTGGACTTACTTCTGAACACAGCCCATCTGGCACAGTACCGTAGGATACGGGTTGGGTATAAAGTACAGAGGAGATTTGCCCGAACATAGTATGTTGCAGCACATCACGGTTAAAGTGAACTACGGGCTAGGGGGAACGTGCCATTAAGTCATTGTCCCATGATGCATTGTGTGACAAACTTGCAATAGCTAATTAGTCTGTAACACCTGATATTTATGCGAAGATTTTCCTAGTCTCGGGTTGTCATGCCAACCCAACGTTTCTTCTGTCACATTTTCACTACGTTTGAGCTTTCTAAAACAAAAAAGAAGAGAGAACAATTATCTTACGAATAAATCTACCTCTGCTGGCTTATTCTGTTACATCAGAGTTGTTGATGTATTGCTCCTATGTCTATGTAATCTAAAAATGATTAGGGAATGTAATATCTTTTTCCTTCCGTGTACCATAATTTATTATTGCTCTGGCTCTCCACACATGCAGTTTCCTTCCATAATTGCTTTGTTTATGAAGGTCCATGCGTGTGTGACCACACAGCACTGTTAATAGCTTAATGACAGGCAACTCTGAGCTTTCATCTTCACCTCTAATGCTAAGCTTCTCTTCACTGCTTAGAACTACTGACAGGGCTCAGGGAGTCAGCACACAGTAATTTTAGTCAGTCCCAATGGCTTCACATGACTGTGCTACTCCGCCATCATTTGTATTCCACATTGGTTATTGCGGAGATTCCACACTTAAATTGGCGATGAAATGCAAGGGGAGTTTTATGGGTAAAACTAATTTCTGCAGTTACGCCTTTTTTTTTTCTTCCCATATCCTAATGGTGAAGAGTACTGGTGGCATTTTTTAATTAGTCTGAGTCCCTCAGGATTCCCTTCGAAAAGAAAGCAAGTCAAATAAGCAAGCGATTTTCAAGATTTATTTCTGTTCACTAAAAAGCGACAGAAAAACCTTGAAATAATTTACTTAAGTTTTTCTCAAGAGAAAACACTTTAGAAAATGAATCTCTCTAGAGCTGTAACGTGGTAATGAAAATGTGTCAGTAAATCACCTCCAACGTCGCCCCCTTCTTACCTCCATACCATCCTCAGGGCAGGCACTGATTGGTTCCGTTTGTGTTCTCTTGACTTGTCTGTCCACACCCCATTGGTTGTTACTGTTGTTTGCAGGAAGCAGGGCAGGCCTTGACTCTGGAAGGATTGATTGACACCAGCATAAAACTTCATAAAGTCTAGGTCTTAATTGAGTTGCTGGAGCACAGTCAACGACACATAGAAGTGAAAATGAATGTGGGGGGGGGAGATTACACAGACTTAGCAGTACAGAGCGGCATGTTCTAGAAAAGGAAGTGGGAAAGTAGCACCACCAGATTACAATTGTGCCTTTAGTTGCTCCTGCAAACATACCTTTTATGTTACTGGCCTACCTGTGTGAATATGCATTAAAGTTGATACAAATAAGTTATGGTACAGGCTATTAATGAGCAACTGTTACATTTTGTTGTATTATTTTTCCAAGTCAAACTGGAAAAATCTCAGTCTAATGAATGACTGACACAAGAATATTATTTACACCGGCAGCCGCAGGGCGCGCGGTAGACAGGTTTGAAACAGTAGGGCCATAGAAACAGGATACATGCATGGTGGATGTCTAAATATACACAAATACAAATGTTTACGAATGTGTGACTGAAGACCAGCTGTAGAGAAGAATACAGAAGACTAATATTGCAGCTGAATGCACCCTACACAAGGGTGTGCACCGCTGGGATGGGAGAACCCGTATTGGTGGGCGTTCTATTTGCGCTGTTTAGTTTAGCTTGGCTCCTTCCCTTTATGCCAGTTAAAGTCTTCCTTGTTGAGTAGAACCAGCTGACAGTCACCGAGTTGGCTTACTGTGAGCAGGGCCGGGTGTGTTGGAGAGGGAAACACTACCTGCTCCAACAGATCAGCCCCTTGATGCCTTACATGAGTTTGTTTCATTAACAAGGCTTTGTTCATTTAGGTTGTTCTAAAAATAGAAGTTTAGCAGATATGAAAGTTTTATTGTAAATGTATATTTCTATAATTTGAACTAATATTGTATGTCCATCCATTCTCCATACCACTTATCCAATTCAAGGTCGTGGGAAGCCTGGAGTCCAACTCAGGAGGCACAGGATGCATGGCAGGGGACACCCTGGGGGGCGCTGACCCACCACAGGGCTAATATTGTATATTTCAGTGTAATTTGGTGTAACCTCAACTGAAGCACAAACTTTACAGAACTTTAACCATTAATACTAATAAGGAAATAGGAGAGCTGATATGAATTAATCATAAAACCGATGGTGTTTTAATTTAAAACTTATGAAAAACAGTCTATAATGATGATGTATACACCAAGATTCAGGTTCCTTTGAGTGCAGACAAGATAATAAAACGCAATTGAAAGCATTTAATATGCGGACATTTGTTGCTGTCAAATCTCAGTATGCTTTGTTGATCTGTGATCATAAAAAATAAATGTAGCACTACATGTACAACACAGTGAGTCCTTGTTGTAAGAGCTAATTTGCACAATTAATTAACATAATGTCTGAATCTGCATACATGTATACATAGCCACATGCATGTATTTGGGTGTGTAGTACATGTTGAGTATGCCAGCTGCTTAGAAATCATATTTTCAAATCACTTTATTTTTATATAGTGCCTTTCGCAACAAGTTGCCCCAAAGTGCCTTACAGGGTGAAGTTACAGATGTTATACAATTAACAGCAGGTGGATGACTGAAATTAAAGCCAGACAACAGCAGAGGACAGGAACCAAAAACTCCAGCATGAAGGAAAAAAAACCTCTGGGGGCCCAAGGTCAACTGGTTGCCTAGCCCCTTCTGGGCATTTATATTTCTCCCATGTTGTCTTCAGTATTGTGGGCCGCTAATCATTTTTAGAAGGGGGACCTCTGCCCTCCCCACCCTCCACTTGTTTTTAAATCATGTCCTTTGTTTTTTTTTTTTTTTGCACATGACAAAAGAATTATCCCTTTAATTTCATTGCTTTTTTTCCATCTTAACAGTAGTTCTTTCTTTTTGTTTGTGCTATTTTTTAAGTCCGTTCACAAAACCATAGCTTATAGATTTTTATTACTTAAAGCAATCCATTGACAGAAGTGCTTGTTGCCAAACCCACTGGCCAAGCTGGATTTAATAAATGAGATTTTAGCAGACAGCAGATAATGAATAAACGCAGTGCATAAGACTGTGCCCTCAAAATGATCACGTCTTACATTGACACATCAGACATTAGATGACTCCGAGGTGAAGGCCATATGAAAAATGCTCTGAAGAGCACCCTTGGAGCACATCTGACACAGCAGCACTATAATTATCTATGCTGTCTTTGTTTTGGTTGGAAGACAGCCCCCCCCACCAACTCCTACTCTTATCGTTTATTTGCCCTCTATGGCCCTGTAAACAAGCAGCCTACAGGAAATGCGAATTACAAACCATTGCAATTTGTCATGAATTATTTTCACAATAGAATTACTCAGAAAATACTGCTCATAAATAATAAAAGAGCTGGCACAGAGGAGGTCTGCATACAGATGTGCTTTGTGTGTTCGTGCATCTAAAACGTACACGGCCCTTTTGGACAAACGGAGCTTCTATGTGAGAATCCATGGATACATGTGCGAGAAATCATGTAGCACAATTACGTTAGAGGCTCTCAGCACGCCAGAGACACCTTTGTTTGACTTGCAGATGGTTTGGAAATTCACAGAAGTCAAGTGCTACACCCATCATCTGCTTATTAACAGTTATGAGTGTTATTAAATCAGCACAATAATGTATTCAGCGACTGCTCCTGTATTGTTTCTTGCAGGGCCTTTTTAGCTGTATTAGCACATTTGGCCAGGAAAAAAACCAACTGTATGAAACAGCAGAAGGCCCTTAATTTGCATCTCACCCTACTTCAAAAGCTCCGTTCAATTTTCTCATCCTTAAAAGATTCGCTTCGGAGACGTGGTGATAAGGACACAGAAAGGGGGAAGGTTTCCATTTTATCCCCCAGTTAGATGTACACATGTGACCTGCGCCGATCGCTGCCCTGGTGCTAATCACCACCCCCCTTCCCCGCTATCTCCCCACAGGAAGGTGATCGAGGTGAAGATCATCGACGATGAGGAGTATGAGAAGAACAAGACCTTCACCATTGAGCTGGGCGAACCAGTGCTGTTGGAGATCGGGCAGAAACACGGTGACTGGGGCAGGGCAGGGTGGGGGCGTGCCCTTCAACTGCAAGGCTGCTAAACAGGCAGAATGCCACCGTCGGTTCTGTTGAGAGACTCAGTGCATGAGATGTGGGTCCAGTGCCACATGACCCATTAGGTCAGAGCTGTTAAGCCACACTTAAGACTATGGAAATAAGCAAACACTGATGTGACATGATAATGCCATGTTCAATGACGCATTTCTTAACAGGATGTAGTATTTTCAGTTAAGGCGAGCAGACCCCATTTCCTCACACTACATTTTCTGCCCAATTTACTCCTTTCCAATGTGTTTTTAATAGCATTGGTACAGGTCAACAAGAAAGCTTTATTTAATGTATGAGTATATAGAATACACACATACCAGTGCAAATTAAAATTACTAAGATTATTACTTTCTTTTAAAATACAAATTATGCAACAAAATAATGACCTCTATGGAGAGACATGTTGTATATAAAATCCCCTTACAGTGTTCTGGAAGCAATGAAAGCCATTACAGAAAGTGCCGTAATGTCTGTGTTTGTAAAGGCAGATTACATGGTAATATTGCTATGTTCCGTTCAGACTTCATTTTCTTCTCAGTCTTAATCACACTATTAGTGTTGACACGGCTTCCAGCAAGTGCCTATTATAAAGAAAGAGTGGCACTGAGGCAGAAAACATGGCGAGGGATGTGGAGAAAAGATGCAGGAAGGCTCGAAACAGACCCCAGGGCTTAAAAAAGCCTGTATAATAAGAGGAAGACATCGGTTTAATGTAAGTGGCATATAAACAGAAATATGCCACACAGTGCGTTTTTAAATGCATGCGTGCATCGATCACTTTATGCAAATGACACTGTGCTCACACACTGCAGAGAAAAACATCCGTGAAGATGCTGTAGATGTTGTTTCTCCATGTGAAGGGGATGACATTAGTGCAGAAAATGTCTGGTCTTGGTAGGCATAACCTACACAAGGACATACTCAGAATAAAGAATCAGTGTTTTGATGCAACGCTATTTTACTTCATACTCCACCTAAGTGGTTTCTTTTTTTCTTCCTTCCATATCCTCATGATAATGGCTGGTAATTTTTTTTAGATAAAGTAAGGCTGTGAAATAGGAGAATGGCAGTCATCCATCCAGACCACTTAGTCTGTCCGTGTTGAACGCGGCTGGGCCGGTCTTGGTGTAAAGGCGCCGTTATGCTGAAGGCTCTGCCCCGGTCTGCCTCTCGCAGGGGACTCAAACGAGAACAAGCCACCCGTAGGGGCTGAGGAGGAGGAGGTAGCCAAGATGGGCTGCCCCAGCCTGGGCGAGCACACCCGCCTGGAAGTGGTGATCGAGGAGTCGTACGAGTTCAAGGTAGGAGGCCGTGAGCGGCCGCAGTGGCACGGCATCGTGGCGTTCAGAGCGCAGAGTAGCGTTAACGCGGGGGAGACGGAGGAAATTCCGCACCTGAAACACAGACGCCAGGTGGCTAGTTTCACAGAACCAGCGGCACGCTGAGCGAGAGCATGCTCGTACAACACAGCAGGATGTGCCGAAGTCAAAGGTCAAGGCGAGAATTTTCTATCTCTTATCTGCCATAGAACTGTCAGGGTTGTACTGATGTAGCAAGTTCAGAGTTTCCTTTCATTACATATTTATTCATTATTTTTGGATAAAGCTTTCATTTTGTCTGCCAGCAGTGAATTGCACCACATGGTCTTTTTAATTCATGGCATTTTATTGACTAACCACTGGGTGGTGCAGCAGTTAGCAATTTATGCTCAGCTCGGTACCCAAATCAGCTTCATCGCCAAGTCAAGAATTTATTCTGCATTTCTGGCCACCTGTAGAACAGGCATATAAAAAAGAATCTGTGGATCATTACCTGGACATTAGCAATTAGTACTATCCCTGATTAAAACAAAGTCATAATTGACAATTCTACCGCTTGTCTTAGAAAGACTGTAAAGGAACGACAGGACACAACAGCCTAATCACACCTAGCAGATGTCAAAGTACACTAACATTTTGTTTGGATGGCAATTATATAAGGGACAGCAAATTGATATTTAGGCCTTAAGATGTAAATATAATAATTATGATTAGTTGGGGGTAGCTGTGCCACTCGGATATTTGTAAAAGAGTTGCGTTTGATGGCTGAACGCTCCATTTCTGAAGGTGGGTGATATTACAGACCTCTGTTTCTGAAGCTGGGTGACGTTACAGACCTCCGTTTCTGAAGCTGGGTGACATTACAGAGCTCCGTTTCTGAAGCTGGGTGACGTTACAGACCTCTGTTTCTGAAGTTGGGTGACATTACAGAGCTCCGTTTCTGAAGCTGGACGACGTTACAGAGCTGGTGTAACCTTGCTGGGGCGTGTGGATGGGTCCATTGAGCCTCCCTATCTGTGTTCAGAGCACAGTGGACAAGCTGATCAAGAAGACAAACCTCGCACTCGTGGTGGGCAGCAGCAGCTGGCGGGAGCAGTTCGTCAGCGCCGTCACCGTCAGCGCAGGTAACGATGCCTTCTCCAATTACCCCTTTCTCCCCACTTCATCCACCAAGCTCGGTCGTGACGCCTCTTCCTCTCATCCTAGGTGATGATGACGAGGAGGAAAGCGGTGAAGAGCGCCTGCCCTCCTGCTTCGACTACATCATGCACTTCCTAACGGTGTTCTGGAAGGTTCTTTTCGCTTTCGTGCCACCCACCGAATACTGGAACGGCTGGGCCTGCTTCATAGTGTCCATCTCGCTGATCGGCGTCCTGACGGCCGTCACTGGCGACTTGGCCTCTCACTTCGGCTGCACCATCGGACTGAAGGACTCCGTCACCGCCGTGGTGTTTGTGGCCCTTGGCACCTCTGTACCAGGTTCACCCTAATATTTCCCCCTTCTCTCCTACTGCTCTTCCATTTCTTCCTTCCAGTTATTCTGTGCATCCTCACTGTGTGTTTTAGTACATTACCAAAATCTCCTGCCAGAAGTAAGAAAATACATTGTATGCCTAACAAGCATTGGCTTCTCTACTAAACAGTGTAGGTTACAGATACACTATGAAGCCTAGAGTTAGCACGTGGACCAGGAATGCTGCTGCCTTGTGTTAGCCAGCACAAACAGGAAGGCTCTTCCTTTTATTGGCATCCATTATGGTGTCATTAATATGATTTACTTAGACCAGTTTATTAAGAACTTACATAAACAGACCCTGGATGGTATAATCATTCTATGTAAATAAAGACATTTTAAACGTTCTTTCAATTTTTCTTTCATATTGAAATGTGGCATAGCAGAAGAGCTTACATAGCTACTAAGTTTACTTGGCATAATTAATGTCAAGGTTCACTTCTGTGATATCGGTAATACCAGTGTTGCTTGGTTAATGGATTAATGAATAAACAAGTTTAGTGACTGAATTAATAAGACAATAACATGCATAAATTGCTTTAGGCCATTATTACAGGATTATCTATCTTAAACCAAGTTTTTTTTTAAAAAACTACACCTATTACTTTTTTTTTACTTGTACGAGAAAATAAAGACTACATTTTCTCAGATCGCAAATTTGTGATTTAAGAAGTACCTGCTAATGAAACTTGCTGAAAGCTTGTCCCAAATCAAACACATCTACAGTTACTCACTTTGGCTGCTACAATATTGATTCATGGTATTGCTACCCATGAGATGCTCATAATAATGATGTAAGCTGAATATCCATCCATCCATTATCCTAACTGCTTATTCCTGGTGAGGGTCACAGGGAAGCCTGGAGCCCATCCCAGAGCACAGGGCAGGGGACACCCAGGGCAGGGTGCCAACCCACCACAGGGCACACACAC
>JABJVR010007632.1:0-11328 GCA_025773905.1 Chitala chitala | reverse complement strand
AAGAAAAAACTGAAATGTTATTGAACCTGATGCCTGTGCTTGCAGAATACACGGCCTTGAGGCTTATCTGCCCAAGCAGCACCTGTGTGAGAGTCCCCCCACCGCATGCAAATACCAGCGCAACTGTCTATATAAACTATGTATTATTATTTTAACTTTGAGAGCTGCTTGGCTGATTCTGATGACTCTCCCTCATATAAGCATTAAACATTTTCTTGCTTGAACCATCTCTATCGGTGTCCTGAAAGTTATTGAAGATAGGAAAATTTCTCTAACACTGACTTTTTCGATTCATTCAACGATCATGTCAGATGTTCACAAATATTACCAAACTACTGACTGCTTTAGCTCAGGTACTTTTTATTCAGTTTATTCATTCTGGGGGGTTGAGGCACTGAGGTAAGCTGTTGAAATGCTGTACGATGTGCTGAATTGGTATTATGGCAAGCTGATGTCCGCAACTCACCTTGCGAAGCTTTTCTTTCAGATCTGAGGTGACAGTGCCTGCTGCCCCACACTCAAGGATTTGATTCTTTACCTCCTCTTCCAGCTACGACAGATGGAAAGAACAAGTTGGGTTATGACATACACCCATTGTTTCGCTTTGTCCACTATCATGACAAACGGCTGTAGTTCCACTTTGCCCCGCCCCCATTGTCACGACAAACGGCTGTAGTTCCGCTTTGCCCCGCCTCTTGACACAACCTCAACATTCCGCTTTTTGCTGCCTATATTACGATCACAAAGGCCTGATCTATTTTATGCAGTCTCTGTTTGGTAATCAACTGCTAATAATTCATAATCTACTTAATTACCTCCAACATCCTGCTGATTCAAATCTTGCTTTGGCAAGTAAACGTAAAGAAAATAACGGGAAGCAGACCAACCTTTTCAACACAATTTTCAAATGACGTTTCCTGCTGAGAAAGCTCAGGTCCAGGCAGCGAGGAACCAGCGTGTGGGCTACCATCACCCTGTGTGCCTCCAAGACTCTCCTTTTTTGGTATAATGAGTTCCTCTGTACAATTGCTCTTTACAACGTGTTTTATGTCAACAGCTGAAACTGGACAAAAGGCAAATCAAGCAGCACACATTGTATGTATCTGAACAAGTACTACAAGAATCATAAAAACAAATCAAAATCAAACTGATTGTCAAACTGAAAGAACAGCCCACTACTTAGAGCAAGTCATTAGAAAAAGACACGATAATTGTACATTTCTCCACAGGCTCTTATGAAATTGTTGGACAAAACCCAGCCCATGGACATGCACACACCTGTGCTTTTTTGAGATTTGGATGCTAAGGTCGCCCCTCTTTGCTGTGTTGCACTTGATGGTACATATTGGAACAGCCTCGGGGGCGTTGCAGTGCTCTTAAGGGAAATCACTGATCCTGTCCTGTCCTGTTTTCTGTCCACCAGGTCTGAGACTGCTGCCAGCATCTCTGCAATGGAGTAAAAGCCATAGTGTATTGCCTGCAGCGGCCTGCCAAAGTGCCGCGCAAAATGATGCTCCAGTTCTGACAGCGCAACTGGCCCCTGGGAGAGCAGCTGTCGCAGCTGGCTCCGCAGCTCCGCAGGAGCAGCAGGAGGGACCCGATATCGGCGATGCAGCACTGGAGCAGCGTGGTTTGTATCACGCTGGCAGTGGTAACGGAACTCCACCTTCTTTTCAGACGCTTTTTGTTTGGTGCTGCGCTGCCTCGATACCAACTCTTCAATGCCCTTGGTGGTCTCATCCCCGATGGCTATAAAACAAAAGCACAGTGCTAAACATATTACTTACTTACAAAACTACTGTTCAGTACAGTCAGTTACAGTTCCTATAGTTTCCAAACAAAACAGGTGAATTCAGGTATGAACGCTACATTACCCTTAAGCACCAAGGTGCCGTCTCTGGAGAAATTCACCGCCACCACATCAGGCATGTCCCGAACCATGCCTAATACTGTACGGTAGCCCAGTGACACAAAGGGCAGGGGGTGACCAAGCATTTTCAAGTAGTCTCGCTTCAGCTGTTCAGGGGTCAGACCATCCTTGGCTGATATTAGGAGTGAGCGAATGTCCTTCTTCAGAGTCTCCACCAGCTTTTCCTGTGCCATGCTGTTTCTGTGGGCCAGAAGCGAAAGGACAGTCGGCAGTCAAGCAACAGGACAGACCTGACAAAGAGTAAGAACATATGGTCTCCTGACCACTGCAGATTTTACTCAAAACTCGCTATTATTTTGAACAGCATACTTACACATATATTACGTAAACACATCTCTAATTAATGTTTAATCGTTGTATTTAACAAAAGTTACAGAAATCATATAATAAAGCATGTCATGATGAAAGTTAAGTTATAATTTTAAATTATATTTTTACATGGCATATATTTATAATTATAAAAGTATAGACTGAGTACAGCTTGTAAAAATAATGGTAATAGTAACAACGTGAGTTAGGTATGCCCAATCGTTAGCTTCATAACTGCATGCAATACTCTTGTGGTTTACATATTAATTCAAAATATAACGTGTAAACTTTAATCAGAAAGTCCATAAATGTAAATCAAAAAACGCAATAAACGCAAACACAATCATAATGAGATATACGTTTTGGTACGAAAGATGTACTAGCTACATCGATAAAAGAAACCATTCTAATGTTCTAATGTTTCTCAATTTTTGCTATCTAGTAAATCTATTAGATACACCAAAAGCGTTTCTCGTTATGTTTTGCATTTTTTTTTTACATTTACGAACTATATTTTCTGAAATAAAGCATTAACCGCTTACACTCGCCTGTTACACACACGTTGGAACAACAAAAAACCACTCTCACCGGAAATTCCGCCACAGGCCCGTACGAGACGCCTACCTCTCTCTTTTGCAGCACGGTATGGGATGTGTGAGTTTGGAAATGTATTACGTAAGAGTTTGATATTATGTGGGTACGTCCGTATGACTTTTTGGCCTATACAGTCAAAGTTTGTGTCCACTAAATGTCGTCATTTCCTTCTTGCTTTTCCCTCGTGTCCGGTGAATTAATGTAATCAGTGTTTTCAGATGTTCCTTTTTTCGGTGTCTTTATAAGCTTGTTTTATAGTGGCACTAGAACATATGGTCCTTTGTAATAAATCTGTCTTTTGTACTTGGACCTGTCCCCATCTTGCTGTTTGTGACGGTGAATAGGCATACTGTATGGCCTCTCACAGCACAGTGAATGGGTGTGCCAAGCTGATTGGACTAGTGATTTGGGACACCCTAACTATGCTTTGAGTAATTTTAAAGATGGAATACATGGACTTGAATATTTTGTAGATTGAGCAGTTAGTTTACTGAATCTTAAAAGTGTACATAAATATAACTGATTTTAAGGTTAGCTATAGTGATTAAAGTGTATATTCTTTAATGATTTTAAGTATTGACAGTTTTAACGACATTTTCAGTTTTACACTCAAAAACTTATGTGTAATGTCATTGTGCTAGGTATTTGTTCAAATTATTAAATTTGCTGATGGCAGAGGATACTTTTATTTTCACTGTTTTTCACTGTCTTCCCCCCCACCCCCATTTTGGAATATTGGAGTAAACATTCTGTGCAGCTCTATAAAACACAACAATGACTGAAATGGAATGTGATGCACCTAACTTTAACTCGTGATAGTTAACTGTAGTCAAAATAGCCAATATGCGTATTGTATTTAAAAGCACATAATACCAGACCTACTATTTTTACTACCACGCTAAGTGTAGATTAGATTTTCTCATTTAGATTTACTGAATTAGATGACTGGTTATACTTTAGCAGAAAAACTCGAAAGATGCAAGCATGATAAACTGATACATGTGTGTAGGTTTCCAATAATTGTAAAATTACTTGTTAGTTAAATAGTCTTTGGTTATAAATTGTATATGCACTGAATGTGTATCCATTGTCCTATTCTCAGGGAGGAGCCAAAATAGTTAACCACTATGTAAGGAGCCTGGCAGAAAAAGTAAATTAGTTGGCTGAAGAGTGAGAATTGTACAAATAGTTTAATAAGTTAGGAGTTTCTATGCAAAGAGTATTCTAACGTTTTGTATTATGTCTATGTAAACAGTGTGTGAAGAAATGTTTAATTCCTTGTATTACAGGGTCAACTGGGCTCAGACTCACAACCTCACAGCCTGCACAGAGTTACCAGACAAGACGATTAGCGTGCTGAACCAAAGGCCCCAGGCCCTCGCTTGGGGAACTAAATGTACTCTTGACCTGATCATTGGGGGATTCTCACAATAGCTCTTACATAGCCTCTGCACCCTCCTGCTGTAAATATCTGCAGCAACCGGAGCCTGACTGCTTGGCAGCAGCTGGTATTTATCTGAGCCTAACAACACCAATGCTACAGGGCAACTGGGGCTCAACCTCAGAGCCCACACAGTTACCAGACAAGACAATTAGCATGCTGAGCCAAAGGCCTGAGTCCCTTACTTGGGGGACTAATCGTACTCTTGTCTTGACTACCAGGGGATTCTCACCTTAGCGTTTTCACAACTGCCACACCTACATATAAATCATTTACCTTAATCATTCAGTTCCAAGAGCATATGAGTTGTCACATTATACTCATAAGATCGAAAGTGCTGTAATGTTTGCTTTCTGCACGTGGACAACAGTATACTGCAGCAATTCTTGTAAAATAACACCTCCTCCCAGCCTTCGTGTTTTCTTCTCTATTGGGAGCATCCACTTTTGCACTCTTGGCTTGTAGTGTAAAACAAAATCCATTTTTTAATTTTCATTGTTATTACTTTAACAATGCAGTCTTGCTAAAGCAGACCCCAGGTTACAGTAGTCACTGCCATAACCAGCCTTAGGCACTTGGAGCATCGTATCTTGTGAATGTGCATTGTGCACATAATAGTTTCACTGTTAATGTTTATTTTGGGTCTGCTGGGCTGAGGTTCCTCTTCCATTCCACAGTCTGTAGCATGTTACTATGCTTTATTGGGTTTGGTAGCTGAAGGTGTCCTCCTTTTATTTACTGACATATTTTTGAAGATACCAAGAGATCACCTTTCCTCTATACTGGAAACAGCTTTTGTAGAAGCACTACGATTTCAAACCATGTAGGGCCACCTTGTGTCTATAGCGTCACTGTTAATGCTTTTGATAGTCCTGTGAGGTCTTTATCACTTTGCCCATGGCTTGACTTGAAACATTTAATTATCATGGTCTTCCACTTCAGTGGGAGAAGGTTTTCTTCCATTTTTCTGCTAAGGCAACAGAAGTAAGTAGACCACCATCATCCCCTCATCATTCTGATAAGAAAATGAAAGCGACACATGCTGTATCTTGTGGTACTTTCCAGGAATTCCACCTACTTGCTTAATAACTTACTGTCATTTTTTACTTATATTTTAATATCTGGACTAATACCTCTTCTCTTGCATACTTTATGTCTCCAGTGTTCCACTGAATGTTCTTCATGAACACAGCAACATTCAGAAAGCACAATACTGAGAAAATGTAGGCCAACTAGGTCATCTGCCATTTTAATTAAATTCTTCCAGGGAGGGACTTTGTGTCTATACACCACAGCATGAATAACAAAGATCCCTGACATCAGCTCCTTTTAAAAGATGTAGTTCTGACTTTGCACATTCCATATGGACCTGGACAGCAATCCCCACAGGACAAAGAAGATGCATTTTCTTTCTTGATAAAAAAAAAGTTTTAATTTTCATGATGCCTGCAATAGGTTGGCACCCTGTCCAGGGTGTCCCCTGCCTTGCACCCTAGGCTGCCTGGGACAGGCTTCAGGGCACCCGTGACCCTGTACTAGATGAGCAATTGGGAAATGGATGGATGGGTTTTCATGAGGCTTGTAGTCCACAATGTGATTATTTTTTTCATACTTAATATTTTAACTTATGGCGCATGTTGACAATAGATATTTCTAAGTGCATTTTAATGCAAATGTATTTAAACAATGTGGAGCTCTGTCATGCATTGACCCTCCTACATCTACAAGCTCATTCTTTAAATTTCAAACAAATACCTCCCCCTCAATGACCCTTAAATAGACACATAGACAGGCAGTCTGTGTCAGTGGGAAAACAGCCAACGAGGTGGCTGAAAACCTGATAATATTGTTACATACCTTGAAAGAGGTGCCTCTGACAACCTCCAGCTAGAAGACCACAGTTCAGTCAGTCAGTTTTTTCGGGGGTATTCTCAAGGCTACACTTTTAAATTTGTTGTTATATTTTTTCCCACTATGGAAACTACCCACAGAACTGAGAGGAAGGTGAGAGCGGGCTCTTCCTCCTCCTCATCTTCCCCAAAGACAAAGACAGGCATCCAAAAAGACAAGTCACTTGCACAGCGGGAGCGGCGCCACAGAGTAGGCAAAACCGTTAAGCCATCGGCACATGTGAGGCAGAAAAAGGAGGCAGCCAGCAAAGAGGCCTTCGAGCCTGCAGTCAAGACAGAGGAGTCGCCAAAGGAGCAACTCAAGTCAAACTCCACTGTTATCAACGTGGACGGTGTGAGGGACGAGACTGGGAATGAGGAGATGGAGGAGACTCTTGGATTTCTGGAGTGGGAACAGCAAGAAGAAGGTAAGTCTGAAACATGATCGTGAAGTGTACACACATAGTGGAAAGTCAAAGAAGGCTGTATGCAGTTTATTCATAAAAACTAGTGCATAACCCTTTGCATTGATACTACTTTACAGGTTTAAAGTTGAGGACTCTGAGCGTATGCGAGTACCTTTTAATAGTCATGGCCCTTGTCATAATTATCCTCTCATTTCCCCTGTCCATTTGGCTATGTGTTACGGTAAGACTCAAGTTAATTTGATTTCTCCTATCATTAATGAAATGTTATGAACTACAAGATTTTTCAAAATGTAGATCTGATTCAAGCACAGTTTCTGCAATGTACCTTCCTTCCTACTAAGTCACATTGACGTCTGTATCTTCATTCACAGATTGTAAGACAGCATGAACGTGCAATGATCTTCCGACTGGGACACCTTTTAGGGGGGAAATCCCAAGGACCAGGTCTCTTACTGTCTTTTTATACAATACTCTGAGTAAAGTAGGTTTTTCATTGATTTCATAGTTTTACAATCAATTATGTAATCCTTTGCTGTCTGGATCTGTACTGTATATTTCCTCAGTGCATCTCAGCAACTAAACACCTAATTTAAAACCTTTTGTACAATTCCTAATTCCACAGTATGAATGCTAACTTTCTTTATGGCATAATTCTTCTTTGCTGGTATTGAGGACTCCTCTTTTACATCCCATTCTTGGACGTGTGCCAAAAAGTTGACATTCGCCTAAAAATGCTCAAAGTGCCTTCCCACACGGTAATTCATTCCTGTTCCCCTTTATGTGAAGAGAAAAGTGCAACATACACTTACTGTAAAGTTATTCAGCCCAGTTCATACTAATATTACAAGTTTTTTTTGCCAACTGATACACAGGTGGTGACAGAGGACTTGGTGAGCACAGAGCTGAGCGCAGTGTGCTACTATCGCATTGAGAATGTGTGCCTGTGCTTCTCAGCCCTGTCGGGCATCTCCTCCATGCTGCAGGCACTCTGTCAGGTCACCAATAGGGAGGTTCTGGCACACCACACCTTTACTGAAATACTGCTTGACAGGTCGGATGTTGCCAAGGAAATTCAGGTGCTTCAGTTTTCCTGTGACTTGCGTGAGACCTCTGGCCAGTTGACACTGCTTAACATTTCTATGCTTTGGGTATAAAAGATAAAAAATATATCATTTAAATTCTGCTTGCATGGGCAGTTTAAGACAGGAATTCTAGGTATTTGACAATATTTTTTTAATTTAGTTTGGTTGACACTGATAATGGATAATGTAGAACTTTAGCAGAATGTACCACATAGAAAAGTCAAGACTTATATTCAAGTCAACTTGGAAATATCCTATCAGTTCACCAAAAATGTTGTATTCCATCCTGTTTCAATACTCAGATAGCCCTAGATGCTGTAACCTGTAAATGGGGAATCAAGGTTGAGAGAGCTGAACTGTAAGTACCACACAGCCTGCTTCTCTTTGTGGCGCAAGTTTAGCCAGAGCACATATGACCAATAACAAAATGAGGAATGTTAGGCTAACGGTAACACCAGTGCAACATGTTGAGGGCCTCACAAGGCCTCCTTGCTTTCTGGTCCCTTATTAACATGCTATCTGGTCCACACAACACAGAGAGGACGTTGGCCTTCCAGCTGAGCTCCAGCGCAGCGTCACCGCTGAAGCCGAGGCCAAGAGGCTCGCCCAGATCAAAGTGAGACACCCCCTTCTCCCCCCACGCTGCTGACCTTTATCTCGGCTAAATTATAGAGAAGCGGAGGGATAATTAGTGATAAAAGGACACTAATTTGCAAAATAGCAGTGGCGTGCCTCAAAGGTGTCACCTCCCATTATTGCCTCTTCAGCAATGTATTTTCTCATACTGGCATAAATTTCTCAAGAAATGTTTTTAATGTATGCATTTGTACAATCAATGTATGCATTTTATAGTGACACCATTTCATCCTACAAAAATAAGCAAACCCCTGCAGTTTTTGCTCAGTTGCAGTTAACATAGATGAGCACAACAGCTCATGATGGTTTGGTCCAGTTCACCTCATAAAACATACATAAGTCTGAGGACTGGAGACCAGGCAGAGTTATTGCTTTGAGTTGGGTTTGACAGATAGTTATTGTAGAACTTTAAGTTGTGTTTAGCATAATTACCTTGCTGAAGAATAGATGACCACTCACAGAGTTGTGATATTAATGGAAAAACAGGACTTTGAAGTTTGCTTCAGTAAAACAAATCCAATGAAAGTACACCCCCCCCACCCCAGGCCCATGCTTTGAGGTGTGAACCACACGTCTAAAAACAAATTGACCTACCGTATTTCTCCTAATTAACACTCCCAGGCACAGTGCAGGGCATGTCTATTTGAGGCCTAAATGTGCAAATTATGAAGTTTTTAAAACCTTTAAAACGAGAAGTTCAAATTTTTAAAAGCCTTTAAAAACAAGTTGTTACAAAAAATCATAATGTTCTTCTACGTTCAAAAAATTAAGTTCTCATTAACTACGACTTATAAAAACGAATAAAATTCAGTCATTATGATGCTTATAATAAATTTAAACAATGACAATTTAATTGTCATTGCTTGTACGAAAACGCCATAAACACGACAAATGCAGCATGAAATGTGCAAAATTCGGTAAGAATAGCACTGATTTTGAAGACCTTATTATTGTACCCAATTAACTTCATTGTCGGACAAAATTCAAGGTGCATGTATTGAAAAACTGAAAATATCAGAACTTCACTTGTCATGTTTTACAAGTGATGCCGGTGCACGTGCTAGAGACACGGCAAATCAATTTGGGATTCAGAAGCAGTCCAAATGTTGGATTTTTGTGTTAATTAAATAATCTTTCTTATAGAAAATGCGTATAATTCACTGCATTTACACATTCATTCTCCACAAATGCACACTTCTACGCATTCACCACATTTCTATATCACTACTTTAATCACATAGAAGGGGAGCACTTTACTGTGCCTCATACTGTATTAGCCGCCCTGGTTTATCAGGTGGGGGGCACATCTATTACAGCGAGAGCGTTAATTAGGACAAATAGGGTAAGTATTTTAAATTTGTCATTCTCAAGTGGCAGCATTCAGCTGAGTTTGTGTTTCTGTGGTATTTAATTGCCAGGCATGGCTCAATTTTAACTGAAAATATATAAATGTATATTTTAGGACAGAATTTGCTGGCCATTTTGACTCCAATAATTTCTAAGTTTTGCTAGAGGCGTGCAGCAGAAGTTTTTACTAGCCTGGAGCATGGCAGATGTAACATCCCTGAGTCTCCTGTTATGCAGGTCATTGTAGCAGAAGGGGAGAGGGCAGCCTGCGAAGCCCTCAAGGCCTCAGTAGACGCTCTCTCTGGCTCCCCAGCTGCTGTGCAGCTCCGTCTGCTGCAGCTGCTGAACACCCTGCGCACAGACCACCCGGCCGTGGTCCTTACACTGCCCTCCGACCTCGCGACCCTCGCCACTGACGTGACTACCTGTCTTGGCCTGGCCAGACACAGCCTTCCTGTGGACGATCCCACAAAAACATCCAGCAGAGACTCCCCCATGATCTAAGCTTTAACGTTCTGTGGTACTTTCGTTTTTTGGCTTTGTGAAAGAAATTAGAGAAACTGACTGAAATGTAGTGCCTGCGGGTGTGACTGTGTGAGTTTTGGATGTGAATATGCTCAGCTGAAGCGGCTTCCTGATATACGCTCTGCCTTGTGTTTACACCTCCTGGAATGGGTTCTCCATCACTATGGCACCACAAGATATACAATTAAAAATATTACCATCACTGACTTGCTGCTCATTTAGCTATTATTGGGATCATTTTACTCATGTGTAAATATTCAAACAAATGAGCTTAAGTCACCTTCACCAACTATCCAAAGCTCTATTACAAAACACATTTAAACATTGTCTAAAAATTTATTTTAACTTCCATTAAGCAGCAATAGTATCAATTGAATAGATAGCATTTTAGTTATAGCTAAATACAATTTAGAGAACACATTTTTAGTAAAATAAGTTTTACTTTTTAAAGTGCTCCTGTTATAATGAAAATATTTTAATTGCCTTTATAGACATTGAAAAACATACAGAATTTGAAGTGTTAATTCAATTTTTTTCCCTGGTTGCAACAGCTTGGGGCCAGTATTCACTGTATACTGCATAGTGCACTAGGTGTGGGGGAGAAAGACACAATGAGGTCAGGGTTTTTTCGCTGACTTGAGCTGTTTGCTGTTGGAGTTTTAATTTCCTGTTTTGGGTTCAGAGGGTTTGGGGGAGCCCACATTGCTCACTGTTGCTGACATATCTGAAAAACATTAGCAAAAGGGTGAGGCAAAAAGTTAAGATGATAAAACTCAAAGTGTTTGCCAAATGAATAAAAGTAATGTATACTTAGATCAAACTGCAGAATTATTTGGATTGATGCACATATGGTTGTTAACAGTGTTTAAACTGAAAACATAGAATTCACTGTATTTACACATATTGTACAGGACAAGTAGGGCTGAGGAAATGCACAGCAACTGGATTTTGTGTGTAACTGGAATAAAGATAAAGGCAGAAAGCAAACCAGCAGACAAAGCCAAAAAAGGGCATAAACCAAAAAGGCATTAAGGCCTGAAAAAAAGAGGGCATTCAATACCCATGCATGAACTGCATGAAAGTAAATACAGAGGGCGCACTGCAAGGTGCAAGCCACTCATAAGCCTCAAAAATAGAAAGGCTAGAT
>JABJVR010007631.1:0-11329 GCA_025773905.1 Chitala chitala | reverse complement strand
ACACACACACACACACACACACACACACACACACACACACACACACACACACACACACACACACACACACACCGCTACGCACCTGTAATGGCTCCGATTGTACCGCAGTAGGTATCTGATGTGCTTAAAGGAAAGACGCGAGGGGAAAAAAAAGTTATATTGTTTTAACAACACTTGTGTTCAAAGAAATGCCGGTCACTTTCTGAAAGCCACACCTTTCAAATTTATGACTATATATGTATAAAACTGTAATATTTTAATTGGATCAATCTACTTAAAACTACCTTATATTATGAAACAGTCTTTCAATCTGTGACAGCCCTGTCTGAAAGTAAGACTATGTAAATGTGACCATGAAGTGCTGACCAAGCTGGATTTAAATAATACTAAGCACTAGTCAGCTGTTAGTTTGAAATGTAAGCATATAATGTAATGCAGTTTGGAATTGCTTCATGGCGTGTTTTGTACTGTTGTCAATACAGAATTCCCTTTAGGATGAGCCATAATCGTGGTAGACCTGTGACAGACGAGCCAACTGCTGTGCACATTTTTGGAAAACGCTTGAGAGAAAAAAGCTGTTCTCCTGCTCACACTGTGCAGGATGTCTCTGCTGTCAGCTTTAGCAAAAAAACTGTTAGGACGCTCAAGGTGAAACGTCTCAAGAGCCGTAAAGAAAGGAGCCAGGGTAAATATTTGAAAAGGCAAGGAACGAGGGAAGGCTTCCGCCATTATAGTAACAGAGAAGGAAGGCCATGCACCTGCTGCAGTTGCAGTCACCTTTTACCAAAAGCGACCCTGCTTCACCAGAGTGTCTCTAAGCAGGAGTCTTGCATCATAACAGACAACCGTCTTATTGGGCATCGTGGGCTGTTCAGCCGAGAAGTGAAGTCTGTCGACATAGAACGACTCTTCGGTGACCAGAATAATGAAGACACTGGGCGAGGTGGAGAACCTGCAGGTAATGTCTTCACCAGAGACAGCACCATGTTTACGTGCTGCTATGTGAGTCCTAGTCCTAGGCCCACAGTATGCCATGACTCTGATAGTTTAATTGAAAAATATCAGAAAAAAAGTTAAAACAGGAATAAAACATTCAAAACAATGTGCTGCTGCCAAGTGTCATTTTTCATGTCTGTCCATCAAATCATAACATTTCAGCAGAGGACAGTGAAACAGATAGGACTGCTTCTCACCAAGATGGCAACAAACAGAGACCGTCATCCTCTGTTAGAGAAAAGGGAACCGATCCAAGAACATTACCATCTCAGTCAGCTGGGAATGAACCATTTGTCCTGTCATCTTCAGACAAGCCCAGTGATAAACTGTCAGATGAAAGTAACAAGGTCATATCTCTGGCCTCTGAACTAGACAAAGACCCACAGAAGTCAGAAACGTCTGCCAGAAAAAGAAAACTTGAAGAGAAAACTGTGTCTGTGTCCAGTCCTCTACAGCTGTTTAAGGACTTTGAGGTAGAGCGCAATCAGGTAACGGCAGGTGGGAGCACCCTGTGTGTAGGAGAGAGGTCGCTGCTGGGAGCAGGGAATAGCTCTCCTGCATTGGTGGCCTCAGTCGCCTCACGCTTGGGCCGCTCCTTGAACATACCACTGCTGCACCGGAGAGATCTACTGCTAGAGAGCAGGGAGGGTCTGCAGAACGCCCTGCAGGAGAGGCATGGCAGCCCCCTGCAGGAGAACCTCCTCGCGTTACTGCATAGCCTCAGCTTTAGAGCTGAGAGGGAGGAGAGGGCCTGCTCAGCTGGTGTCACAGGCTGCCATGAACTCAGTAAAGGTAAAGGTTTATAATGTTCAGTCTAGTTTCACTGGAAAACCTAGAGCTGCACTGGAATTTACCGTGAGCACAGGTGCACCTGAGTATAGCCTAGTTAAGGTTGTTCACTGCTGAAGAGGATCTTATGTTGTGTTCACACTATTGGTCATTTGATTTGGTATTTGCAGTTAAGGCACAGATCCTTGGTTTACTTTGATTTTTCAGCTGAATCTCGAACTGCCCTTTCCTGTGTGGATTCCGTTGGCGTTCCAGCGTGTTCTAGCGAAGGATGTCTACGAGGCACAGATGAGCCACAGGACTCCTTTCATTCTCCATTCCTCAAAAAGAGGAGAAGGAAACAGAAACATCCTCAGAAAATAGCAGCATGGCTAGTCACCAACTTGCCGAAAACAGTGGATACAGTAAGAATGTTTGCCTCTTACCTTAATTGATTTTATTGTGTACTTTCTGTCTGAACACTTTTTTCGTGGGTACTTTGTGATCAGTAGGTGTTAGGGATGTAACGGTACATGATGATGCAGAATGAGTGATGTCGTGCACCTTGGAGATGGAGCATAGTTCTGCGCTGCATGCTTGTTGTGAGACATTTCATAAAGAACATTACCAGCACAAACTGTTGCAAATCTGTATTTTAAGTTGTCATTTTTTTGAGTGAATGTTTTTTTCGTTTGTTCTCCACCTGCAAGTTCTACAGCAGAGCCAGAAAAAAAAAAACTTCGTAATTCCTAATGCGCAACTTGCATTGTAACAACTCACTTTTGACGTAAACTATAGTAAAATTGATTACTCCTTATCATTTTCATTTATTTATTTATTTTTTATGTAATAAATTATTTAGGAAAAATGTTTCATTTCATTTTTAAGAGAAACCACATTTTACAATTTACACACCTGACACTTAGGAGCTTTCCTGGGCCAGTCCACAGGCCGGTACCCGTCCAGAGACGACACTAGCAGTATGATGTTGCGTTTACAGGGCCATCACAGTGAAAAGCTCCGGCCTTTTTTTTTTTTGGTTCAGAAATAAAAAAGAAAAATGTTTTTCACTTGAATTTTGTTTTTGATATCATGAGCAAATGTAATGGTGAAGCCAGTATTGTGAATGAAGTTGTACACAGACCTGAATGCATCCTTATATCCCCAGTAGCCGGTGTTTCACTGACGTTTGTTTGTGAAGTATGGCTTTAATGTATACTTGTATTGGACCTCTCTTACATGTACAGTTCATGCATATATTAAAGGAAAATAGTACGAATATTTTTGTCTTCTTTTTCCTCATGTAATAGTGTTCACAGTCTTAAATGCATACCGGAAAATGTCTTGTGATGAAGTCTGTCGTGCAGACTTTTGGCTGGATGCATAAGAGTCTATCGATTGAAGTTAACATTTGAATGTCATACCACATTGATAAATTAGTGGTATTTCATACCAGTGAAAATGAATGTTTTTATTTATATCTAGGCAATAACGTCGATGGTGAGTTCTGCCGTAAAGCACACTAGAAGTGACTTGGATGAGATCTCACGGACTCACTCGCTGGAGGTCTTCATGGATTTCCCACCACCGTTTGCTGTTTCCTCTGCACCTCCACGTGGGCCTCAGTTTGCATGGGCTGAGCAGTCAGATCAGAGAGCATCAAATGCTAGCCCTCTGAAGACGTGGGCTGCTGACTGTGACTCTGTCTGTCCGAGCCATGCTGAAGTTTTAAAGAGGAATAGACTACCATTCTTCACATTTTCTGATTCGGATCTAGGCAGTATGGGGAGAGATTGGGATCATTTGCCACAATTTGCAGCTGAGAGAGAGAAGGGCGGTTTATATGAATGTACTTCCCCTCCTGTGTGCGGTCCATGTTTAAGTCATTGTCTGCAACCAGACTGTTCTTCTAGTAGCCGTCCTTCTACTTCAAGCGAATACAAGCTTGATATTAAATATTACCCCCCCTCAGAGTTGCTAGAGAGAGGATTTTCTCCCCCAGGGTCCTGTGTTCCTTTCCACACCAGCCCAGAATGCTGGTCTTATCCTCGAATGAGGCTCTATTGATATACGTTACAAACTGTTAAGTTGAAAAGGCAAAAAATGACCAAAAATAAAAAATAATAAAAAAAAAAAAATGCTTGACATACACTGATAAATATTTGCTTGCCTTACAGAAACAAGACGTTTATTTCAATAATGCTTAAATAATGACTGTAGGCTGTAGGGTTTTTCCCCTGGTAGAGTTTACTTAGGTTAAAATAATACTCCTAACTTACAAAATATCTGTGTACTACTCATTCATTAATAAACAGCTCCAGTTTCTAATTCAATTTATTTGGGTTTATGTGTCTGCTACACAGAATATCCTCTCCCACAAGTATGCAAAAAGACATGATCATGTGTACAGTTAAGGCATCAGTTAAGGATTCAGTTTTATACATTATAGTGAAGTAAAACATTGGTTTTAATGAAATCATTTTACATTGATAACAGACAAGTAATTTCTAATTAAAAACAAATCAAACTGTTGCATCCAACAAATATACTTTAGTTACGTTACCATTTTTAAATCAATGACTGTTTAATTGCCTGTTTTAAAAGGGTTAAGAGGGAACTCTTGTAACACAAAGAAGTTGGTTTCATTTCTTCCTTTAGTTTGCTTCTTTTACGGATGTGTGTTGTGTGGGTACAGTGAACAGATTCACTTCTCTTACAACGGTTTGGTTACTGCAGTTGGGTAATGGCTGTATTGGGTCGTTATATGAAATGACGTTTAGGGCCTGAGCTGGTACTCAGTGGCTAATAATTCATTCTGTTCCTCTTGGCCATCTTCTTGCTGGTTTGTGCTGCTGCTTCTCAGTGCTCTCCGAAGCTGGCTCCAGAAAACCCTTTGTGCCTGACTGGGGTCAGAACACTTGGGGCCTGGCCACTGTAAGTAGGTCTTCTTCAGCATGACCTTCCTCATACGGTGATAGGCAGACAGTTGACATTCAGGTATGGGCTCCAGAAACACCAGCACTAGCACGTCTCGAAACTCGTGGAAGAGGCGGTAGCTGGCCATCTGTATCTCCAGAGAGCACCATTCACTGCGGAGATAATGCTGACTGACCACACACACTGTCTTTCGGCTTCCATAAACAGCAGCCACAATGTTGTCCACAATATCTCGCCCCACCTCAAAATCTCGGTGATGCAGACACAGACGGCAGGACGTGTCCTTCCCTTCAAGATTTGGCAGCAGCTGCTCCAGCACCCACTGCTCATCTGCAGAGTTGTAGGAGATAAAGGCATCATATTTCCATTTTTCCTCTTCATCGTGGAGCCGACGCCAATGGTCGCTAAACCAAGAACGAAACACATAGTAGCTGTATTTCAACTTCCAATACAACTTAACGTACAGCAATGGTAGAAGAGTGAGTATGACAATCAAAGAGCTGGTGGAGGCAAATAGGTAAACACCCATGTCCAAATAACATACTTTGACATCAAAGTTGTAGAATTTAGATGATGGAAGGTCTGGACATTTTAGACTGTATAAGTAGACAAATTGAACCTTGCGGTTAACCTTGGTCCAATTCTGCAGCCACCTGTTTTGGCAAGTACAGCTTAGAGGGCACAAACGTAGGTCAATGTAGCGCAAGTTTGGAAGATTGTTCAAGAGAGATTGATCCACAGTCTTTATGGCGTTACGAGCAAGCTGAAGAACACGAAGCTTAGTCAGGTTACCAAAGACGTTGTCTGAGAGAGTCGTAATGCCCATGTTCTCTGCATGAAGCACCTCAAGTGTCTGTAGGTTTTTGAAAGTTCCTGGTTGTAGTGACGTCAAACCCACGCAGCAGTTGTCTAGAGACAGGAACTCTAAACTGGTTAAGTTGTCAAATGTGTCGGCTTGGATGGTGCTGATCTTGTTACTGGTGAGGTAGAGGGATTTTATAGAGTGAAGACCCCCAAAAAATGCATGTGGCAACACAGTAATGCCATATGGCTGTTGTCCATCTAACTTTAAGTCTTTCACTTTGTTTAGATACAAAAATGGGGATTTTGTATGGTTGGATAGGTAGTGGATTAAGTTCCCCTGAAGGTCCAGGACTTGTAATGTAGCTTGTATGTACTTAAATTGTGAACTATCAATACGTCTGAGATGGTTGTAATCCAAGTAAAGGTTTTTGAGGCTGTTAAGGCCCACAAAAGCATCAGGTTGCAATTGTGAGATCTTGTTATTTCCTAGATCTAGTATATATAGCTGCTTAAGGGCATGGAAGGTTTTATTAAATATTACTGAAATTTGATTTTTTCTCAAATTGAGAATCTGCAAAGTATACAGTTCTGAAAAGGTCTCCTCATAGAGGTCTGTGAGAAGGTTGTTGTCAAGACGAAGCAGAGTTAGATTTTTTAACCCACTTAAAGCCTTCTTATCCAAATAGGCAATACTGTTTATGTTCAACATGAGGGTCCTCACCATTGGCATTTGGGAAAAAGCTGAAGAGTGTACCGTGAGAATGCGGTTATAGCGGTAGCTTAATTTAGTCAAGTTGGTGAAATTCAAGGTTTTCCGACATGACAAAAGGCTGGTGAGAAGGTTGTGCTCCACAGTGAGTTCTTTCAGAAACTTCTGGCCTTGGAGAAAGCTTAGGCAGCCAGTGCTTTTTAACTGATTGTGTGAGAGGTCCATAACACTAATCAGTGGACAACTAGAGAAAGTTCCCTTCTCCAGAATTGTAATTTTATTGTTCTGAAGTTTAAGTCTGTACAAACTTGCATTTTTTCTTTTCAAGAGGCCGCACAGAGAAACCAAGGAAGAGTTGTCTGACAATGCCATACCTGAAAGGTCCACATGGCCTGGTTTCACGTTACTAACATTAAAGAGAAGATAAGGCAAAATGTTTGTGAATCGTAACTGTAGAAGAGAAATGTTCTTTAGATTGATACCTGCTAAGGCATTTGATTGGAGGTGTGTGTTGTATGAAAGGTCCAAGATCTGGACACTGCTCAGGAAATCTTGTTCACAGGATAATGTGAGCAGATGGTTTTTGCAGAGATAGAGGGTTTGGAGGGACTGAGGAAGACTGGAGGAATGTTGGAGGGTTTTAAGAGTATTGCTGCAGAGATCTAATGTTCTTAATTTAGGCAACTGTGCCACAGATTCAACAATTGTAGAGAAATTCTCCAAGTTATTTGTTCGCAAGTTTAGTACGGTCAAATTCGAAAGGCCAGAAAAGGTGTCAACTGAGAACGTTTTCAGAACATTTCGATCCAAAAGAAGCTCAGTTAGGTTCCAAAGACCAGTAAATGCTGAAGAATTAAGATCGAAGATCTTGTTTGAGGATAAATTCAATATCTGCAATTCTCCTAATCCAAGAAATGCATTGGCACTTACAATTTCAAGATGGTTAAAATCCATTCGCAGGATTGTCAGATGGCGCAGGTTGGAAAATGACTTCGGGGGAATGCTTTGGACATAATTATGGGAGATGTTTAGAACTGAAGTTTGGAAAGGCAAGTCTCGAACTAGTGCAGAAACATTTCTTTGGTTCCGGTGGATGCAGTTGAACTTATCATCTTGCAAAGGGTTTTGAATACAGTTCCAAAAGCTGTAGCAAACAGTGTGCTGAATAAACTGGAATACAGCCAGAACAAAAATCAGTGTGACGTCCTTGGGCTGAGGCATATCATATAACCAGGGGGACTTTATGACACAAAACAAAGCTTACAATCTTCTTCCCTCCAGAATTTCCCCAGTTCTTTTCTGTGTGCAGTTTCAGATGTCTTTCATGGTCTTAGAAATGTCATGAATGTTTGTGATTCAGCATTCCGAGGTTTGACAGCATTAAGGCAAAAATGTATCTTTTTGGTGGGGGGAGGAGTCTGCTCACAATATCCAAAGTAATCCAAAATATTTTCACAACTGTATGGTCAAATAAAAAAAAAAAACCATCTGTAATACATCCATTCGGTTGTTCTGTACAGGTAAACAGATATAAACAGAAATGAACAATACTAGTTAGCTGTTTAACTGCACAGATGTGTCTTTATTATTCTAATGAATGCACACAGTACGTTATAAATAGAAAATATCTTGAATCAAACATTACAGGTTGTGCCACACTGTAAGATTTTCCTGTAATCGGTACTAAGCATACTTCTTTCATATGCAATTTTTCTATACCTTACTGGATCTTCTAAAATACCTTCTTAAATTTTTAATCTGTCACCATTTTGAAAACAAGCATTTTATATTTTGATATATTTGTCATATATTTTATCAGAAAACCTGCTGATTTGTATTTAACAGTGAATTAGAGACAATGATTAACAGTATCAGCAATTTGAGTAGATTCACACAAATACTTGTGTATGTATATTCCTACTGCTATAGGAATAAATAGGCATCTTACCTGTGTAGTTTTGACAGTACTAATGGCTGTCATTAAAAAATGACAAGAAAAAAAAGTTCTTGAATTCTTTCGTCAGAAAACAAGATTGAAAAATGGCATCTCAGTGTTGGTCGTAATTCTGTTGCGTCTTGCGATTGAATAACTTTGGTGAAAAAGCGCAAAATACCTCTAGTACGAAAAATTTGTTTTTCCTTTGAAAGACGTAGATTACTTCCCCAATTTCTGTTGTTTCCACACAGAAAGAGGAACAGGTGTGCACACAGAAGTATCTCAAATGTCTTTAGAGAATATAGAGAAAAATTATCTAAATTAGCATGAAGCCTTGATATAAAATAAGTAGTGGTATTTATGTCATTAATTCTAATCAAACTAGACTGTTATGGAATTCTGGGAATTATGCATTACACACAATTTGTGAAAACACTCTTCAAAGGCTGTCGGGAGAGTATGGCCCTAGGGCCAAACTATGATGTTCTCATGAAGGTCCAGACTGCACCTGAAATCCTTCAATAGGATAGACCTCTGCATTGGTTTACCTGCTACTGTTGTGGCCTTCAACATTTCAGGTACATGTTTTGCAAGTACTCTGTGATTGGTATATTTGAAATAATTTGGGATGTGCAAATTGAAAGTGTCAATTCTTAAAATCCCCAAGTGCAACAAAACTATACAAAAGATACATGTGACCGGCGACGTGTGGTGAAGTTTCTGGCTGGTGAGGTGTTCACTCTTTCAGAGTCACATTTACAAATACATGAATTCAATAAAGTAGCATAAGTCACCATTCAACTGGCTGTGTGCACACTCATTACGGGTTATGTTTCTAATGTCATATCAGCTCAATTCTACAATACATTTATTTGTAAATGACATCCAGTTGCCTGTCCTTCTGGACACACATCTCCATGACTTTGTTCTTATACACATTGCAGCCCGTTGAGAATAGCAGGCAGGGAGAGCAGTACAGGTAGCACACAACTAGGTCTTTTGCACGACTCCGTCTGAAGAGAGCAACTTATCTTCTGCCCTGTCATTTGAAACATTCCTTTGAGCTCCAGCATTCATCCTCCATTTTTATTACCTCCTGTCCAGTTTCGAGAAACTTTTAAGCTTGGATATAGAATCTACTTTTGCTGTCAGAGCAAAAAAAAAAATACACCAGAAAAAAAGTGGACTGCTGCAGTGCATATTTATTATTGTTATAATAATAATAAGTTAATATTAACATAATTTATAATATTTAAATAATAATGATGATGATAATAACAATAATAATAATAATTGTTGTTATAAATTTTTTGTTTGTTTGTTTGTTTGTTTGCTTTTTTAGCTAGTATCAGCTCTTGTCATCTCTGTGGAGTAGAGCAACAGCAGAACAAGCATAACCCTGTGGGCTCACGCACGCCCCTTCAGTGAAGCACAGGTACTGACTGCCTCACCTGAACAAGCATAACCCCGTGGGCTCACGCACGCCCCTTCAGTGAAGCACAGGTACTGACTGCCTCACCTGAACAAGCATAACCCTGTGGGCTCACGCACACCCCTTCAGTGAAACACAGGTACTAGCTGACTCATGTTGTGCTTTGCTTTTTCAGTACAGTTTTGTGGTATTTCAGCAAGACTAAATGTGTTACACACATACATGATTACATTACCTACACTATGGAAAGTGAGCACATACAATAAAAGAGTCTACAGCCATTATATTGGTGACATACAGAGGGACAGCAACAGGCACGGGCCAGTTACACACACCCAATCCAGTTTGTGAGGGATTGGCCACTCCGAGGTCAGGCTGAGCTTGTCGCTGCCTCTCATCGCGTCTTTCCCCTGTAGTTGAACAAGAAATATGCAAATTCTGCGATTTTGACGTTTTTAGCTCAGAGCAGTGGATAAATGTTTTATTTTATCATTATTTGTTTTTTACTTTTCCTGACTCCTCACCTGTCCACACATCCCTGCATGTGACATAACTTCAAACGCAGAATTCCTTATTGGTGCTGATGTTTGTGTGTCGGTCACTGCTCCATATCAACACTTTGAGTTATTGTCTCATATCGTGTCATAATAAATATGTTATTATTTTTTTATCCTTGATTCTGTAATACTGATCTGAAAAAACAGGTAAAATAGTTACCATTGCTAGATTGATTTTATTAGAAATTAAAAAGGAATAATTTGTGCTCCAATAGATCCCTTCCAAGGCCACTGTTTACATCAGACACATGTCACGGAGTGAGCCATTCAGGTTCTCCTCCAGATATAAAGGATGGCTCAGCCATACAAGCACATAAGTGCCAATGTCAAACAGCACACACTCCATGACAGCACACACTCCACGACAGCACACACTTCATGACAGCATACATCCTTTTAGTGTGTTTGTACTATTTGACAACTCAGACCTGTTGCGCTTCCAAATGCAAGAAAATGGAAGCAAGGACAAGTCTGAATGCAGGAAGGTTTATTAACAAAACAAGGAACTGAACAAAACAAACAATGACTTAACATGAGATCAAGATATCTCCATCTAACAACCAGCAGGGAAGACACGAACAGGAGGGTTTATATAGGGACTCAAAGTAGAAACAGGTGAAAACTCTAATACAATGAAGGGAGCAGCAAAACAAGCAAAGCGTAGAAATACAAAAAACTAGACAGGACAGGGAACCTTCACTGGCTTCCTGTTAACTACAGGACCAATTTCAAAGTTCTTCTGTTGTATCAAAAAGTGGAAGAGAACAGCACTGCAGTAACCATGAACTTTAATCTGAGGTAACAGCACAAACATTTCAGGGCACAGCCCTTCCTCCGTGTGCAAAACACCTGAACAAGTTCTTCTGTTAACACATAAAGCACTCAAATGTCAAGCACCAGTATATTTCGTGGAGTTGATTAATACATGTACCCCTAACCTTTACCTTCTTTCTATCCTACAGTTACATAAAGCCAGCAGCCTTCATTACTGTGAGCTATGCAGACTATTGTAGCAAAACTAAATTTCACCAATATCATGCAGTAATGATGAGTGAGTAAAACCCCTCTCTAAAGTCATCTCCAGCACATCATAAAGACGTCCAAGAAGGTTAAGGTGAGGACTCTGTGGTGGCCAGCTCATGTGTGTAAGGGATTCCTCATGCTCCTTTAACCTGTTTCACAATTTTATC
>JABJVR010007630.1:0-11330 GCA_025773905.1 Chitala chitala | reverse complement strand
AGACCCAAGGCGGGAATTGAACCCCAGGCCTGGAGGTGCGCGGCGACAGTGCTAACCACCACACCACCGTGCCGCCTGGTCAATTCCAAATAAATAATAAGTAATACAATATGAGAAAAAAATTCTATCAAATTTCAAGCTTTCAAGTTTTACAGAAGCACGCACTAAATTTTTTGGTCAACTCAAAAAAAAAATTATCCTTAACATCTTAAATCTAAAATCAGTTGTTGTTGCACAGGTATCTCACTGGTTGTTTTAGGGGGACCACCAGCACTTGCTTGGGTCTGGCATTATTAAGTCTTGCATTGTGCATGCTGTAGACTCTAGAGGATGGCACTGCTTCAGATGGTGAAAAAGATTAGTGGTATTACCTGTCTTTGTGGGAACATCCTGTGAACACAATATGCAATGCACGCTACTGTGCTTCTTATCAAACTTTAAATAGCCAAAATATCTCCACACCTCTTCTATGGTGACACTGTTGTTTGTGTTTTTGTAAACATTTTCTGTCATCATTTTCACTTTTATCTCGCTCCCACTCCTGACGTACTGGTGTGCATGGCTGCAGCAGCCCAGACATTAGCATGTGTGTTGCCACCAGGTGCTAGTCCTATGCCCTTTGCTCTGTGCATCAACTTAAAGTGACGTGGCTGTAACTCTATTCCAGCCACATGATTGGTTGGCGTGGTGTTATTCTCTTTGTCATTGGCTGTTTGTGTTGTCTGTCAAGACATGGACGGAATTAATTCTATCTATGTTGTATCGACAATATCTTATATTCCTATTGAGGAAAAGTTATTTTGCAATAATTATTTTCATCATTTTATCGTCCAGCCCTAGCAAGAGTACAGAGGCTACACACAGAACTGTATGGTAAAAGGAAAAGAATACATGTACTATAATAAAGTGTGCAAAAAATTGCAGTTCAGCTAACTTTGCTTTAGAGTGTCTCAAAGATACACTGCATAATCAGGATTGTGTGATGAAGCACACAAATGCATAATTTTTAAAAATTAAGTTAAAAAATATCTGGAAAAAAAACGATGCTGACATAAAAGTGCATGTGTATGACTAAGACTGAAAAGCAACGTGTTACCATGGCAGCTCAGAGTACCTGCTGCAAGAGGCTCAGCATCTTCATCCTCCAGCGCTTGTGCCAGGCCTCTCCTTCTGTGCCCATCTCCACCAGCTCATCCATCGGTTTCACTGTCTTAATGGTGGTGACCTGAGGTCAGGGGTCAAGAAAGAGGGACACACTGTAAGCACCGTGAAAAGCAGAAGTCAGCATGATCTTAGACCATGCTCACGTTGATGCAAATGCTGGGTAGATTTAGTATACAATACTGGCAGAGTAATTATTCATTTGTAACAATGTGAAATTGATAGTGTCTGTTTGGATTTATGTGTGTATTCATATTAGTCTGTTAGAAGGATCACATCTGTAAACAAGTTTTAGATTTTGAAAAAGAACTGAGATGTGGAGATGTATAGAAAACAAAGGCATGTTTCGTTTTTATACATGTGGAACGATAATGGCTGTGCTTGTTGTAGTTGACTGCTCATACCTTTGTGAAAATTATCCTCTTAAACCCTTCTTTTGACATTCAAGTTAAAAAGGAGTTTTTCAGAAATTCACTTCTAATGGACCCTAGGATATTGAAATGACCTTTGAAATTTAATTCAGGCTTCAATTTTCTCCCACTCTCAGAGGTCAGGCAAAGCTGACTCAATTAAACCTCCAATCAGATATCATTTATGCTTAATTTGCTTATTTTTGCAAAGCAAACTAAACTGGCTGAAATGTCTGTCAAGGATGAAGTCACCACAATTGTCCATGAGAACACTCAAAATTTATAGCATTTTTGCACTGTATGAAAACTGACTAATGTTTCCACTACAAGTTAAAGCATACAAAATTCAGTGTTGTTTTGCATTTTTCCTATTAATTGTGCAAGATGATTAATGCACACAATAGCTTGGCCAGTAATATTGTTACTGTAGCAACAAACCACTCTTTCCTGCCAATCAGTGAGTCATCAGAGCCAGATTTGCGGCGGCCAGCCAATCAGACGTGCAGGAGACACTGAAGGGCACTTACTGAGAAGACTCTCTCTGGGTAACCCTTGGCCCGCATATTGGTGTCGTGGACCTGCTTCAGGATCATCCAGGCCTCATCATGCTTCCCATTCTGTGAAATGATCCATTATGTTCAACTAAGTTATGCAGTCTGGGTAAAATATTATCTACTGGTGAGTAACAAAAGACAACCAGGTAAATTCAGCAGTAAAATGAGGGCCAAAAGCTTAGACTTTTTTTTTTGGTAATTCTAACCCCACTACTTTCTAAACGAAGGCAGTAATGTTTAAGTGACCCATTGCCCTTTGCAAAACAAAAGAAGTGCATATTTATATAAATAGCTGCAATTCTTAAAATGGTATGTTTAAATTCACACAAGCAGCCTTTCAGCTCTATGACATCACAGTGTAAGGGGCACCGAGCAATCAGGCGTTACAGGGGGCACAATAAGACGCGCCATTTCCACTGCTCCCACCTCCAGGAAGAAACGTGGGCTCTCGGGCATGGTGGTGAGGGCGCCAATGGCCGACACGGAGGGGAAGGCGCACACCAGCACGAATACACGCCAGCTGTGGAATTGGTACGCTGAGCCCATTTGGAAGCTCCAGCCTGCCAGGGGACAGGAGGGGACAGGGCGGGAGATGGGGGGGTGCTGAGCTGAGGAAGCGAACATGCGGCGGATGCCGGTCTGGTGCTCTGCTGAAAAAGGCAGCTGCAGGATCCACAGTTTGCATCTAGGCTAAATATGTTCAGTTTTTCATAAACCTCACATATTTCATATCATCATACATTTTCAGTGTAAGACAATTAAGCTATCTGCATTATTTGCATAAGAGGTAATTTCAGAATAATAGGTAAGAGAGATTTATTTATATAACTGTACAGTGAGGCAGGCTGACGTCCCTACAGCAGCAGCCACTTTAAAAATTAAACTGCCTGGCAATCTGCACACCAACTATCTATCTAGACGCAGAACATCTCCGTTTCCATATTTAAAATCATTCAGCACAGCACCTCCACAACAGATGGCGCCGTTTGGTAATGAGATGGAATCGAGCCAGTGTGGAGGCCATATCATACCACAGTGCGGGAAGGCGGCCAGCCCTGAGCGCTCTGCTTCTTCATGTGTGGGGTGACGGCCAGTGGAACAGAATTGGGCCGGAGGGCATACCTACCGTGCGTTAACGCGGCCTCGGGTGACGGCCCATGACACAGAGCCGCGTCTTACCGTAGTGTGGGATGATGGCCCAGGCCATGGCAGAAGCGTAGATGCCCCCTATCATCCAAAACATGCAGAGCCAGCTCAAGTGCTCCCCTCGCTTCTCCTGGGCCAGGAACTCTGAATAGTAGGAGAATACGATGGGGATGGAGCCGCCGATCCTGGAGACAGAAGACAAGCTAAGCTAAAGGTATGTCATGAGCCATACTGTTTGGGACAGCTGCGCTGAGGAATACTTCATTTCTCCAACTGTCTCGTACGTTGGGCAACACAGGAAGACCAAAGTCTAAGTTATTCCTCTCTTCAGAGACATATACTATACATAAGCATTGTACATACTGGGGACCCTAAAAATCTGCGGTATTTGAGCATCTTTAGATTCCACACCCATAAGAGGAGCCCTGTCTAATAAGGCAGGATGAGACCGGAGAGAGCGGGTGCTGAGTTCTCACCCAACTCCGGAGAGCAGACGGCAAAAGAGGAAGGTGCTGTATCCCTGGACAAAGGAGGAGAAGAAGGCAAAGACGCTGTTGATGGACAGAGAGATGAGCAGGGTCTGGCGTCGTCCAATCCTGTCAGCCAGGCCACCCCACACGAAGGCACCCACCATCATCCCCAAGTATACAATGAGTCCTGGAGCGAGGGAGAGAGAGAGAGGGAGGGAGAGAGGGAGAGAGAGATGTAATAAGGACACAATGAGTTTAATAATGTAAAAACAGCACTTCACCTCAAATTATCCCAACATTTACATCTAGACCACAGAAGGAAAGATTTTGTGAATTAACACTTTTCATTCAACTCCTTATAATTGGTAGTCACTAAGTACTGATAATACAAGGTAACTGTCAGAACATTTGTGTGTTAATATAAACATAATTACAGCACACTGCACAACTGTTTTTTCTCACATCAAACACAACCAAAGACTGACATACATAAGTACTGTAGAATGGTAATAGCAAAATTTGTACCATTAAATGACAGAGGCATAAGGGAAATATTGTACAAAGTACAGATAAAATTGTATTATATTAAAAGGCTGAATAGGTACTCTATTTCACAACTAAAGTATGTTGTGATTTTATTAATTCCTTATCGCATTTAAGACCACTGTGTTGGTGATTGTAATAAACTACCGAAAACATCAGGAAACTCATTCCTCTAGTATGTACTGGGCTTTGAACACATTATTGGCATTCCTCTAGTATGCACTGGGCTTTGAACACATCCTGGGCATTCCCATAGCATGTACTGGGCTTTGAAAACATTCTGGGCATTCCTCTAGTATGTTCTGGGTTTTGAACACATCCTGGGCATTCCTCTAGTATGTACTGGGCTTTGAACACATTCCTGGCATTCCTCTAGTATGTGCTGAGCTTTGAACACATTCCTGGCATTCCTCTAGTATGTGCTGAGCTTTGAACACATCCTGGGCATTGCCCCAAATTCCTTCTCAAAGCCTGGTTCTGCATTTCAAAAGAGACATCCTAACAAGGCTGGGCAGATATACATTCAGCAATAGTGTCAGTAAAGGCTTATGTGGAAGGTGCTAAAGGTCTCTAATAAAATTGACAAATGAGATCAATTATGCTCTTAAGGAGATGTAGTGATAAACAAACGAGCCTGACAGTTTGCTGATGGAGCTTGGTGTATTAAAGGCCTCTCTGAGGTCTTCCTCGGCCTCACTCGGCTCTGTGTGACAAGCAGAATGGGGACACTGAGGAAGTGGGGGAGGGCATTGAGGTGGGGGGTATCCCAGTGCAGGAGTGCCGCAGTGCCCAGCTGGGTCTCTCTGATCCCGCTGAAGGTGACTAGAATGGCTCGGAGATGCTCGTGACAACCTCGTCACGTCCTGCTGTGGTGAGGGACGGCAGCATGAGGCTGCAATGCGGCGTCCGGGCAGTCCTGCTGATGCCTAATCCCCTCAGCGCTTTCATCTGCTATCAGATTAAAGACGGGCGCAGGGCGGGGCAGGGCTCCGCACGACCGCTGAGCGGCCGCCTTATGAAAGGCACGCGGCCTATCGCACGCAGGCTTTCAAGTGATCTCCATGAACACTATTTGGAACTGCGCCCTATTCATCTCGATATTTCCATATTTGCTGTTCTAAGCAGCAAAGCTCAGAAAAGCGCACATTTAAAGGCGATTATCTTGGTACTATTTTCAGTTTTGCTAACCAGCAGTAATTTTTTTTTGGTCAATAACAAAAGGAAACTGGATTTATTTGTTGAACTGCAGAGGGTGATGTAGTGTAGCAGTGTGGCTCTGTGGGTATGGCCATCACTTCTTACCTCCTGAGATGTTTACTAGTTTTTCACATTCCTATATGGACTTCCTCCCTAAGCGATACTGTTCAGGTGATCTGGTATCTGTAAGTGAGTGTGTGTTTGTGTGTGTAGGATGACACCCTGTTTCCAGGTTGGAAATTCCTAGGCTCCCCCTTCCCTTAACCAGTTCTGGGAGTCAGTGTTTTGAACCAACGCCTGATGCAATGTGGTATTACATCATATTCCGTTAGTTAATCAGCGTGTGCATCGACAGTATTCTAACATATTCCGCACGTTCGTTGGGATCCCTTGACCTACAGGTGGCACCTGGTCCTTCTCTGAGCCGACACTTCCGACTGATCTTCTCCTGAAGTGAGCCCGGATCGTCATGACCTCTGTCTGACCTGTGACCTTTGACTTACCTGTAAGAACCATGTGTGTGTAACACAGATTTAAGCTTTTACCACCTGTCATTACAGCATGCTGTTCTTCCACAACGCCCAAACATTTTTACTATGGCAAAAACCGCTAAACGTTTAATGGCAAAAAGACTACAGTTAACAGATTTTGTCAGGGGCCTGTGGACTGGCTGCTGGCAAAATAAACATCTGTTATGTACCAAAGGTAGGCAGAAATCAATTTTAATTAAGATATGTGTTGTGTGGTACCTTTCCATCACACAATATCGCCCCATAGGAACTGCTGTGCACATCAATAGAGCCATGCAGCACTTGATAAACAAGCAGGGAAACAGAGCAGGTATAACAGCGCTGTCCATCAGTCCTTTCTCCTGCGCCTCTTCTCTTTCTCCTTTTATGGTCGTGCCATTCGTTGATTCACTGATGAGTCAGAAACCTGCAGATGCCACAATCCACACTCCTCTTGGTTTTCCACACGCGACTGCATGTGCAAACACACACACACACACACACACACACACACACACACAGCTCAAAGCCATATTTATGTCAGGCATGCATTTTGCATGAACGTGGACAAAAACATGCACGTAAACACAAGGAAACACACATGACAAATGGAATGGAATTTATGAGTTTTCAGCTTAAACATCCACAGTACTGTCCTGTCAAATGAAACCTTTCAGCACACGTACAGATGCTTTGCATTTAAGACAAACACAAATGTTTTTTTTGTCCAACTTTTAACTGAAGAGAACTAGCCAGTATGCTGTTGAAAAGACATGCTGTCAGAAGCACCAGTGGGGTCATGTCACTGGGGTCATGCCTTTTCAACGCTGAGCACTGTTCATATGTATTACCCTAACTTTAATACAGATCATGTGACAACACAACTTTTACATATTTAGTCTTTGTACACACCTCCTGACATATTTTCCCAATGTCGACATGATTTTCTCATTCCAGATTCTTTACTACAGGGTATACTGGAGATTCATTGTGTGAATTTGTATGATGCTGTGTGTGCGTGCGTGCATGTGTGTGTGTGCAAACGCTACACTACTGCTTGGAAATGCATACCATTATCCTGATTACAAGTCCAGATCGCCGTGAACTGAACCTACAGTCACTAACACCGGGAGAACGGATGCATGAATTCACTTCTATTTAAATGACTTTGTGTTGCTAATATCGATTAACTGAACTGCATTTCACATCATACCTTCACAGGTAAGTTCTTATTTTTATGAAACTTTAATGTGAAACTCACCTTGTAAGGTGAAATATACTTATTATTCTCTATGCTTCTAAATACAACCATGTACTGTATTAACTATTCCATACACATTTCACACAAGTATTTTTAAGATGTAGAACGATCAGCTCAACCCAAAGTCGGTTAAAGTCTTTGGATAGCCTCGTTAATATTTAATGAAGGAACCATAAAACAGTACATTGGATTGTGATTTTATGATGAGGCCAATATACATTTCAAAAGGATTAATGGGTTTGCCTGTGCTGGCTTCAAGTGAGGGTGGGGTGGGGAGGGGCTATTCTGGTTGATGGACACTGGCTCATGGGACCCTGTAGTGGTTACCAGCAGGGAGGCTGTCTGTTGTTCTTCAGCCCGTCTGTTGTGTTCTGAAAGCAAATGAGGCGGTTGTACTGGAAGGGCCAGACTACCCCCTCACTTGCAGCTGATTCCCATATGATGAGGCGGTTGTACTTGGGGGGCCAGGCTACCCCCTCACTTGCAGCTGATTCCCATATGATGAGGCGGTTGTACTCGGAGGGCCAGGCTACCCCCTCACTCGCAGTTGATTCCGATATGATGAGGCAGTTGTACTGGGAGGGCCAGGCTACCCCCTCACTAGCAGCTGATTCCCATATGATGAAGAGGGACTCCCACGCGCATGCACAAATGCATGCACAAACGCATGCACGGCAGGGCCATGCAGAGCTGCAGCCTAACCACACGGGCTGCCTAAATGCACACATACAGCAAGTTTACATTTTGTACAGTCAGGTGCAGTAACCTGCATTCTGTTGGTAAATGTTTGAGCTCAAAACAACCTTTTATGTAGCAAGAATACAAAAAAAAAAAAAAAAAAACTAACATTGTGTATTATAGATTGTCCTTGACTTAGAATGAATGCAAACTACAACCACTCAAACTTAGAAAGGCTGCTCTATTAGCCTTATATTATTTTTGAGTAGCAACATTTGGTTGTTTTGTCTAATGTCAATGCCTTATTCTGTGTCTGCACTTCTCCGCTTGGATGAAAAGCACTATAATTTAACACTGTTCCCATATAAGGGGATTTAAAGCAACATTAACTCACAACATGGTCTCTGAAGCAACACCCTTTTTAAAGTGGGTGGTAGGTGGGGGGGTGTAATTCATTATTATTTTTTGCACCAAAAATCAACCAACTTCAGCTTGTTCCATTTAACATCTGAGCAGGAACAAGTTTTACAGACACACACACACACACGCACACAGCAAAATATAACAGTGGATGCTGAAGTGTCACCGTACATGTGAATGAGACACAATGGAGACAGCCACAGCAAGTCCTACTGAAGTGACACAAATGACATGCAAAATTCAAAGCCGATGCCTCATTAGGAAGGCCACTAAGCTACTGCTGCCTGGCTGCAAGGGGAAAGCTCCTCTCTTCCAACAGGCTTCACCGTCACTCGTGTTCCTTCCGTACCCTTCACAACACTGCTGCCAGCTGCTTTACAACACAGCACTTCACTGCTCAGAGCTCAGCACATACATTATCTACCGGGTCCACACAAATCTACAGCTAAAGCGAAAGCTAACTGCAGTCAAAAGTGTTTCTGAATATGCAGTGTTGAGTTGTTACATTTTCACATTAACACTGACTAGTAATGCAGCTCTGCTGTCTGTGGCCTGCAGGACATAAACTATCTGAATTTAGTGTGCTAAGGACTATATACAGTACTGTACCCTGCACAGTAACACAGTTTAAAGAATTTGCTACTCAACAAAACAGACTTGTCAGACTAAGAATCACGTACCAACTGCACATACTATGACCTACTGTCATTGATATCCAAGGTTACTGAAACACTTCCTGTATGTATGAATGAGAAGGACATTCACCAAACTAAAATACTGATGCTCAGCAAATGGCAAAAAGTTCCAATGTACTGAAAAAGAAACAAAAAGAATGTGAATGTAGCAGAAGTTAACTTGTTCACCATGGTGATATCAGCACACGACTTTGATTGGTTCCTGAGAGTGGGGCGTGGGCCTCACTGAGCCAACCCTCTTGTGTGAGCTGTGGCTGGGCAGGCTCAAGTCCAATCAGAGCTGCACCATTACATGAAACGTAAAGGAATTTACAGACTGGAGTCCCATCTTCGCACAGCTGGACATGGCATTCACATATGGTTTGAATGTAAAACCGAAAGCACTAATCATCACTTACCCAGCATGCCCTTGTTGGGCTCAGATAGACACATGTCCTTCTCGGCGCTGGGCAGCACGAAGCCCACCACGAAGATCTCGACTCCATCGGCCATGAGTGCGAGGCCCAGCACGAAGTAGAGGGTCCACTGGAAGCGCCCGTGGCCGCACTCCTGCAGGATCGTCTCGTACTGCTGCGCCAGCTCCTCCTGGTCCTTCCGCCGCTCGCCCGCGGACTCGCCAAAATCGCGGAACTGGGCTCCAGCAGGTGCTGCACCTCCCAGCTGTCCATCCTCCTTGCCTGAGTCGGCCCGTGGGATGCCCTGGTACTCGCCCTCATAAATCTCGTCATCCTCGTCGTGGCCCTCGGTGGAGTCGCTGTGGGCGCCTTCCTCCTCATCATCATCGGCAGTCGCCCGGCTGTCATCGCGGTAGTAGCCGCCATCCCGGCCCTGCACTGGGTAGTCATCGTCATCGTCCTCCTCAAAGCGGGTGTAGGAGCGCTTCGAGTACTCGTCTGACACTCTGTCCAGGCCCCGTCCCACCTTCTTGCCTGCCTGCCTCTTTACCTCCTTAGCAATGTCCTTGGCGCTTCGAATGAAGGCTGTTCTGTCTTTGTAACCGTCCTCCATGTTAAAAGAGCAGGTCACAACAGCAAGGACACCTTACGAATTTGCTATGGCCTTCCTTCAAGTATTCCCTTAAAGCACAAATGTTTGAACTGCTTGAACTGTGCCAGGGCTCCTTGATCTTGTATTTAGTACCTTGGACAGCAACGTGTAGTGACACGGGTCCACAGTGAAGGACAATTTCTGAGAACAAAAAGAAGACAGCATTAGTCCGCCAAGTTTCATAACACCTTTTCAAACAAAAAAATGTTATTGCAAGGACAAAAAAAAAAAAACCAATTTGTGTTAAGTCAGTACGTAAAGGCAATAGTTATCAATAAGACAAGAACATCACTCAACAAGTACTTCAGACAATAAAAAGTTAATAATGAGTCTCCAGACTGAAAAGGAGGAATTAGAAATATATTTGAGGCTTGCTGATACTGTCAGGCTATCATGCGTCAACCAAAATCCCACTGGCACAAAATCAATGTCCTTTTAATAGCTGCCGAAGCCTGACAGTCAAGATGTGCTTTGTTCTGTCAGCGTTTGCAGTGCAATGAAGGAAGCAGAGATGGGTTCATTACACGGCACCGACACTCAGTCTGGACAGCACCACACTGCAAGCCACATCGGCAACCGCATTTTATTAGGCAATCATCTAAACATGACTACGTTACAATCCTGAGAGTAACAGCACAAATCTAAACATTGAAAATTACACTAAAAACAGCAGGCGTCCATCTGCAGTGTCTGTGGAACATGATAAGCACACGGTCCAGCTTTCTCAACTATTTGCTCTAATAGGCTGTTTTCTGGAACATGGTATCCAGGCCCCACAGGGACTGGGTTTGGTGGTTTTGTTTGTGTTTCCATATACAGATGGCTACACTCCCCGCTCAGCGTTCCCAGGACCGGCACACAGTCTGAGACCCAGGCCGCCTGCTTCTCCTACACTTCCTGCTCTGCAGCACACACCTTCTCTGCTACTCTTCAAACAACTAGTTAGACCAGACCAGTTACATCACATGCCAGAAGGAAAAGGCCCTGCAGATCTGCATCCAGTTAAAAACCCCCGGGGAGAAAATATTTGTTTAAAGTCTGCCATTACTGGAAGCCATATGCATACAAATCCTTTCTGCCAAACAGTCTCTCTCACTATTCACTTTCACTAGGCAGACAGCGCACTGTACTGAACCTACCACCTCCACCTTTCTTCCGTCACTCTGTGCTCCCACACACAGATGTTATAGGACGTGCTTTTGGACCCGGACCTCTCGTCTTGGCGGAGGTGGGGTTTTT
>JABJVR010007629.1:0-11330 GCA_025773905.1 Chitala chitala | reverse complement strand
TGTGTCAGGAGGACAGTCTACGCTGTACATGCCGCAGGACGCACAGAGAAAATAAGTAAGAGACATTTTTAACTTACATTGCGATGCTGGGCTGCCGGTAATCCATGAATGGCAATGTGAAGTGAAGGCTGTGAGCTGTGTTTTGCAGAGAAAGAGCACATGCGAACTGCACTGCTTCTTCTCGGACACTTAAACTAGTGCCTAATCCTTTTAGTATAGTTTTATACTTTTCAGATTTTTTTAAAACAAAAATATACAAAGGAATACATGGTGTAGATTTCAGCTAAAGCAATCAACCAAGCAAACAACAAACTCAGGCAACAAGGAACGTTCATTACGTCCACAACATTTGTGAAAGAATGGGTCACTCTCAGGAGCTCAGTGAGTTTAAGCATGGTACTGTGGCAGGTTGCCACCTGTTCAATAAGTCCATCTGTGAAATTTCCACGCTACTAAATATTCCACAGTCAACTGTTAGTGGTATTATAACAAAGTGAAAGCAACTGGGAACAACAGCAACTCAGCCACGAAGGGGTAGGCCATATAAAATGACAGAGCGGGGTCAACACATGATGAAGAGCACAGTGTGTAGAAGTCACCAACAGTCTGCAGAGTCAGTAGCTACAGACCTCCAAACTTCATGTGGCCTTCAGACTAGCACAACAACAGTGTGTAGAGAGCTTCATAGAATAGGTTTCCATGGCCAAGCAGCTGTATCCAAGCCTTACATCACCAAGTGGAATGCAACGGATGCAGTGGTGTAAAGTACGCCGCCACAGGACTCTAGAGCAGTGGAGACATGTTCTCTGGAGTGACGAATCATGCTTCTCTGTCTGGCAATCTGATGGATGTGTTTGGCTTTGGCAGTTGTCAGGAGAATGGTACTTGCCTGACTACACTGTGCCAAGTGTGGGGGATTATGGTGTGGGGTTGTTTTTCAGAGGTTGGGAACTCATATGGTGTCAGCATACCAAGACATTTTGGACAATTTCATGCTCCCAACTTTGTGGGAACAGTTTGGGGGTGGCCCCTTCCTGTTCCAACATGACTGCATACCAGTACACAAATCAAGGTCAAAACATTCCCATAGACACACTCCTAAACCTTGTGGACAGCCTTCCCAGAAGAGTTAAAGCTGATAGGAGTGGGCTAAATCAATATTGATCCCTACAGACTAAGACTGGGATGCAATTAAAGTTCATGTGTAAAGGCAGGCATCCCAATATTTTTGGCAATATAGTGTAGCCAAGTGGAAAGACGCCTGTCATGTTTAGATACACCACCGATGGCGCTGTCCCATATTGGAGGTTCCTTTAGGTCCATGGAGGTCATGGGAAGATTCTAGAGTGTTTAAAAGGAGGATGCCATATTGTGGAAGGAGCATGGAGCCACGTTATGTTCCCCTGAAAGGTTGGATGGGATTTTGCTCTAGGTAAAGTGCCCTGTAAATATGTGGGAAGTTGTATAAGACGCCGCTCACAAGAAATGTACATAATGCTTAATCACAAGTGAATCTGTGTTTTTAAACAACAGGATTGTAAGGTTAGGATTGTTAAATCCAGATATTGTAACATTTTATGTACATTAAGTGTGAAATGGTACTTGTGTGTGTGTGTGGCTTCTTGTTTCAGTAGGAAGAACCTCCACAGGTATGTCTAGTTTACTTATTTCTAGTTTAGTTATCTGTAGTTCTTATTGTAGTTATTTCCAGATTGTCATGAACCTCATGCAATAACTATACACAGTTATTTCATGACTATAAATGCAGGGGAAATAACATCTACAAGTTTCTATCAGAAAGGCTAAAGGGTCGTATACTCAGAATAAGTATTCTTTTCTTTTTAAGAACAGTTTTCTTTGGTGTTCAGGATTTTATACCAAAATGTTTTATAGTACACATAGAAATTGTAAATTATATTTTGGTTCCAGAGTAAAAAGTGCATTGTCATCATTAGAGTTTTCCTTTTTTCCTGCCGTTATTTTACTGAATCATCGATTTCTCCATTCAGAATAAAATAACCCCAAAAATATTTGTGTCCTGAGCTGATTTAATTTCACCAGGCTACACAGTTTGGTACCAGGAGTGGGGTTCTGCAAAATTGGTGGCTCAAGAGATTTCAGTAGCGAGTGAGGCTAAGGTGCATGATATAACTGTGGTGGTGGCGGTGACCCGTGGAGCGTGGCAGAGAAGAGGATTTGCAGCAGAGGCCGGCAGAGGCTGTCCTGGAGGTGTAGCTGAAGACCAGTGGCCAGGCCACGGGCGACTTGATAGTGACAACCGCTCCAAGGAGACGACGTTCAGAGGGATTGTCGAGGACATTGAGAAGCAGTCAGCTGACTGGACGCTTGAGACTTTTCTTTTTGTGTAGAGACTTTTTTTGAGACTTTCTATGTATATTTGCCCAGGGAGCATCCAATCTAGCCTTACAGTGGTGATGCTGTATTTGATGGTTAGTCTGTGGATGAGTTTTTGGATGAGTTACAGTGGGCTAACAAGGCAAGGGGCCTGGGTGAAAGTGATCCGGTTGATTTCATCCTCTCTCTCCTCAGGGGTTTAGCACTGGAAGAGGTTAGGTTGTGAACTGAGGATGATCTAGAGACACCTGATGCGATTTACAGTTTTTTCAGAGAGGCTTAAAAAAGCGTAGTGTGACCCAGCTGTTACAGACTTTTTATAGTTTTCAGTATTTAGAGGGTGAGGACTTCTTTGAGTTTTCACATGCATTATCTCAGATCCTTTGCTCAGTCCTTAAGCAGAGACCTGACACTGTGTCTGGTGCAAAGCTGGCAGTGAGAGACCAAGAGTGTTCCTGACAACCCCTGTTTCCTCTGTTGCGGAGAGCCGAGTAATCCAAGTTGAGGCTAAAGGCTCTGTTATTCTTACTTGTGAGAGGTTTTTGGAACGAGCAGTAGGTAAGTTTCCAGAAGTAGAAGTAGAGGTGGGTGGAGTGAAGGCAAGAACCCTGTTAGATACTGGGAGCCAGGTTAGCACCATCTCTGAATCATTTTTCCGGTAGCAGGGTGAGAAAGATCTATCCCCTACAGCCAGCTGGTTAAAATTGACAGAGGCTAATTCATTGCCGATACCCTAAATAGGTTATGTCAAGTTTGATGTGAAGGTAATGGGGTTGATTTTGCCACAATGTGGGTTTCTTTTAGTTCTTTTAGTTTCTTTTATCCTTATTAAGGATACATCCAAGAGCAAGTGTCAGATGAGTTGGGGACAGGAAAGGAGGCTGTTGTGTCACAGACTGGAGAGGGATTTCCAGAGCAGGAAGGGTCACCCCCAGTTCTGATGGGAATGAATGTAATCAGGAGATGTAGGGAGTTGGCTATTGCCAGTGTAGAATCTATGTGAGGGGGGACTCAACTCGGCTTGGAGTTGGAGGGAAGCTTTCTAGAAGGCACAGACCTGTGAACTGGTATGGAAAACATCTGTGGCCCAGCTGGCTGGTAGAAGCACAGTGCATACTCCTGCAGCCGTGGTCGCTACGGTGTATGCAAAAGGGCTCAGGAGGGGGTCTGGTGACTTGACTTTGGTATTAGAGCCTAAAAATGTATCGCTACCTACTGTTTTGGTGGTGGTTCCTACTCTGGTCCATCCTAGTAAATCTATGTTTCCAGTTCAGGTAGTGAATTTCTCACAGGAAGATTTGTGGGTAGCACCTAGGATGAGAGTTGGTATTCTCAGAGTGGTTGAGTGTATTGAAGGGCCAGCTGAGGTTTTAATTGCATCTCCGCTGACCACAAGGAGATATCAGTGGTCAGGCAGGAGGCAAAGGCATCAGATGGTGGCCTACAGTCAATGATTGAATAGCTGAACATTGGTGGCTCTGCAGAAGAATGGGCTGAGTTAGCTATGTTGCTGACCCAGTATGTTTTTGCTCTTAGGGATGAGGACTTTGGTTATACTGATACATCTGGTTGATGAGGTTCCAGTTGCTCAGCCTTATAGACGAATACCACCAACACAGTACAGAGAGGTTAGGGAACACATCACGCAGCTCCTTAGAAAGGGTGTTATTAAGGACAGCACAAGTGCTTATGCATCACCTATTGTACTGGTGAGGAAGGGTGATGGTGGTTTAAGGCTGTGTGTGGACTATAGATGACTAAATTCAAAAACACGACATGATGCTTTTCTGTTGCCTTGCATTGATTAGAGCTTTGATCCCCTTCATGGGGAGAAGTTCTTCTCAACCATTGATCTGGCCGGTGGTTACCACCAAGTGGCCAAACATGAGAAGGACCAACGTAAGACTGCCTTCACTACCCCTTTCGGACAGTCTGAGTATAATCAATTGCCGTTTGGAGTTTGCAATGGGCCGGTAACGTTTCAGAGACTCATGCAGGCAACCATGAGTGATTTAGTGTTCCACATTTTGCTCATGTACTGAGAGGACATATTGGTTTTCTGTCGACATCCGAGGACCAAATGGAACGATTGCAGACTGTGTTGCAGAAACTTAGGGAAACTGGGTAAAAAGTTAGAGTGGATAAGTGCAATTTCCTTCAGCCCAGTGTGAGTTTCCTTGGACATCAAGTTTCTGCTGAAGGCATAGGTACAGACCCAGATAAGATAGTGGCAGTTCAACAGTGGCCAGCACCTACCACGGTGAAAGAGTTGAGATCCTTTTTGGGATTTTGCAGCTACTACATGAGGTTTATGCAGGGATTTTCCCAGTTGGCAGGTCCCCTGCATGATGTAGTGAACGCATGCAGTAGTGAGGACAGCCCTGCCAGGTCCAGGAACCTATTTGGGAGTCTGTGGACACCAGCTTGCCAGGAGTCATTCCAGAGAAGGAGAGACTTACCACCAGTCCTTTGTTAGGTTATGCTGATTTCTCTCTCCCTTTTCTTGTTGAGACGGATGCAAGTAGTCTAGGACTCGATGCAGTGCTACAGTAGTGTAGCAACTCCCTGTAAAATGACATGAGGAGCCATTCTTTGTTGATTAATTGGAAACAGCTGAATTTTTATGGTGTGTTTCTTTTTTCTTTTAATAAAATTTGATCTTAATGTATTCTATAAACTTTGATCTTTGTACATATCTATGGTGGGGCAGGTTGGGCACAGCATGACTTTAAGGGGTATGCCAGAAAAGCCCCAACCCTTCCCAGAATTCAAAGAAGTTTTTCAGATGCACACACACCCCCCTCCAGGGGCACAAACTTTCTGTTTTTGCTAAAGGTGCTATTTTACCTAGATAAGCATCTGTGTAATGTTTTAGAAATTACTTAAAGTCACATTTCAGTGAAACTATGAGTTTCTGAATAAACTAACTTAAATATTGAAAGTAAAAGTATAAGTATCTCATTAAGAAAGCAGCAAGAATTTGGGGAAAAAAAGTTTTATATTTTACCACCTAAAATTAAAACAAAACACATGTATATATAGTCTTCACAGCAATATAAAAACTGAGACCTTTAAAACTTAACAAACTATAACAGAACTGAAATGAACATAATGAAATGAATGTTTCTGTAACACTTTTTCTGTAACATTTAGCAGAGACACACTGGCAACACAAAAATCCAATTTTCCTTCCTTCTTATCATAGATCTATCTCTCTCATCAGAGCCTTTTCCCTAAATTTATTAAGGCCTCCCTTTCATTCTTCATTTTCATCAAGAACACACCAATCAATCTAACCTGCATGTCTTTGGACAGAAACCAGAGAACCCAGAGAAAACCCACCAAGCACAGGGAGAACATGCAAACTACACACACACACACACACACACACACACACACACACAAGGCAGGAATCAAACCCCAGGCCTGGAGGTGCGAGGCGACAGTGCTAACCACCATGCCACTGTGCCACTTTTCTGTTAATGTAATTATTTCTATTAGTTTAATTTTATATGTGATATTTATGTAATTTAAAACCACTGGAGAAGTCCTTTAAATTGAAATAGTAATTTTTGAATTTAATAGAACTGCTTGATAATAAAATTTGAGCTACTTGCTTGCTATTACATGTAGACATGTTCAGAGAAAGGTCTCAACAAATGTAATGTATCTACAATTGTACACATCTTTGTCTCATGTACTGTAGAGTACAAACTAACTAGTGACATCAATCTACTTGTGCCCTTTTCACTAATCACTGCAAATCTTCACTCACTTTTTAAAGGTAATGCCTTTCTTCAACCGGTACATGTTGTTGTAATGCAAACAGTTTATAGCATACCATTATGGCCCATTTAATTTTGATGCTGCCACATTAGTCATGGCTGTACTACCAGTGAACAAACTAATAATATTCTATATGGTGGCACTGCTCAACCACTGGCACCAATAGAAACAGCCCAGAAATAGTTATCTATGGTATGTCTATAAGTTTAATAGTATCAATGTATGCAAATGGTGGCAAAAACGGTGCTTTCGAGAGCTTGAATCATTTGAAACAATTGATTGAGACAAAGATCTTATCGAAACATCACATCACAGTGACAACTAGTGGCCAACTGCAGCTAATAAAGGCAGATTCCCAGCTAGTCTATACAGGTATCAGGGATGTTAATCGACACCATTAACACGATGTATTGCAGAAATGTACAAAAACTTAATGCGTTGTTATATTACAACGTACACCATGCCACACATGTTTATGTTTAAAAGTTTGTTTAGCTTTTGTGTGTAATGTTTCATTGCAAAATTTGGCATGCTGCATAAGAAAGCCACATTTGTTTTTTTGTGTAAGTGATGATCATAAAAATGTAAAAAATACACTGACTACATATTGAAGCTTGCTGCATTTATCTATTATGCATATGCCAAAATGTTAATGCTATATGAAAATATTACCATTACATTAAGCATCTTAGATTTACACAACAACCATTAAAAAGGGAAACTGAGGGTGGTTTGGCTTAGTGGACTTACATTGGGTTCTGTGTATAAAGTTTGTTTACTTGTATTTTAAAGTTTGCTATGGAATCCTAATTGTGTGTTTTTTTTTACAGTATACTCTGCAGTCCTCCTCTTGACTGCTTATGTGCATTCCTCAACTCCACAGTTTGTACTTACCTTCCCCTACTCCACTTTGTTTTCATTGAACATTTTGTATGTTTCATATAAACCTTGGAAGTGGCAGTGACCATTTTGGTTCATATATTCGAGCCTGTATATATTTGACTGTAGCTGATTTTTTCCAACCCACTACTGTGGAAGTTACATAAAGAAACCCACTGAGGTATGGGGGAAGATACAGTACACACTGTGATTAAGAGCTATATCTCAGCCCAAGACCCTGGAGGTGTTAGGTGACAATGCCAACATGCCATCACTGGCGTGTTATTAACAAAAAAAAGGGAATAAATCTAGTTTAATTGTTCCTTTAATTTCCTTGAATTGAAGGGATAAATGTTAGTACAGTAACTGTTCAGCAATCATGGCTATCAAGGGAACGTCATAAGTGATGAAGCCCACTGCACATACACATCTATCAGATAAGACTTTTTGTTAGATATGTGTTATTTTTACCAGCAGGTTTACTCACACTGGCGCTTTGCCAAGTAGGTCTGGCATCTAAAATAAGGCTTTTAAAATGACCCTGGTTTGAAAATCAACTTGTCACCGAGGTTTGAAAAACATCTGGGGAAAAAGAAAAGGAGCACAGCTGTTGAACTCTGAAGAAATACAAGAAGTCATTAACATAAGGCCTTTAGATTTATTTCTTGTCTCTGTGACTTTTGGAATTCTACTGTAATATCTGGCTGCAGAGAAAACTAAGGAAAAGAATCAATGCTGCTGCAATCTTCTTGTACGTTGCAGGGGCTCTGCACTGATGTTTAGTCGGCTGACTGGGCTTCAGAATTAGAGGGGAGCTACCTAATTAACTCCAGGTCTCTGTAGAATGCATGAAAAATGTTCTCACCATATAGTGCAAAAAAAAAAAAACAAATCAATAAATCTTAGGTACAACTGGTGTTCTGACCATTATACCCATGTAAAAAATTTAAGGTAAAATCTAGTCTAGTTATGTGCACCATAAATCCATCAAATACATGTACAATATTGCAAAGAACACAGTCTGGCACAGCATGTCCAGTGTCTTAAAGCACACTGATTACTGACTCCTGAGAAGTCCTGAAACTGATCTGCATTTTTGAATATTATGGTAAATTTCACGATTTAACAGATAACAAAGAAAAGTGTTACTACAGTGTGCTACAAGGTACTCTTTGCACAATAATGGTAAAAAAAGTAAATTCCAACTGCCTTTAAGCCTGCTTGAATATTTGCTGTAGTCTTATAATTCTTCAACATTTAAAAGTGTTATATATGCTTCTAATCCAGAGAAAATATTTTTTCAGTGAAATATTTTGTACAGTGACATCAGTGTTGGGGTATTACACTAACATTTTCTTCTACTTAATTGAAAGGTCAATATTTGTTGAGTTTCCCTCAATGTTAGGGGATAATCATCAGAAATGTGGCCATTTTAGGTCATTTAAGTGACATATCTAGATCTTATTTTATTTTTAGGAAATCCAAGTTTGTCAGAGGCTTTCATGTTCTACTGGAAACTTTTCTACAGTTTCAGCTACGCAGACTCTCCGTGCTCACGAGTCTAATGATCTCCCCAAAGACCAAAGCTGTGGTTTTCTCTTTCTGAGGAAACCCAGGGGCTGGTTTCTCCTGCAGCAAAGCCTGCTACACATTAATAGGATTATTTGCAAGCCTCCACCACTATGTGTAGCTGGTTTTGAAGACATGAACCTTCCCAGCGTATTCTCGAGTTTCCTTTAGCTTGAGCGTCTCGCTTGATGATTCATTCAGCTGCCTGATTCCCAAATCCTTTATGCTTGATGAACCAAAAAAAAAAGGATTTGTGTTTGAGTGAAAGTGTTTTGAGTCTTGATGACTAAGGTATCTGGGCCACTTAGAAGACCAGGAGCTGCTGTGATTCACAATTTCTGAATCATTACTTTTAATAAGTTCATTCATTCCTATTTTGTGAGATGAAGCTTTCACTTTCTTGTGCTGTGAGGCTGAATTGGGGCTGTTTTTTTTTCTGCTAGCTGCAGACATTTCTGTAACAACAAAGACAGCCAAGGCTGTCTGCTCAGTGCTGTCACAACCTACCTCGGTGCAATGCAAAGTGGCTGCACTTTTCAGAGGACACCCTTCATGTAAAATGATGTGCTTGGAGGAGAACGCATTGGACTCACGCAGATGAATTTGCCTCATTTGTCCGAAGTCATCACCTGCAGGCCCATTTGATGCTTTGAGGAAAAGTGCCAGGTTGGTGGTCAAATGCAGGATTTACTGATAATCTCAGCAAACCCTGATTTGTCTTGGACGATCAGCTGCTGGTCTTCCTGGCACAATGAGGCAGATATGGGAACACAGCTATCTGTGCCTAGGGCAGCAACTTCCCCCCAGCTCTCCTTGCCTCTAATTGGCTGTCAGATGACTGGCTGTTCAGACGTCTCTCGCAAAGCACTGGTAATAATAGCAGGCTAAGTTTACTGCTTCTTGCACTATTGGCGACAAACTCACCCCAGGAAGGCTGCATGAGCACTGAATCTTTTCATTCATCTGAAATAAAGTAAATCTTTGAATGAAAAGCATTGAAGAACATTGATTGTGGATATATTTTGATTCTTAATGGGTATTTTCTGATTTCTTTTCCATTTTGTCATGGTTACCTGAAGCTAAGATGGTCTGGAATTGGTCAAGAGCTCTTGGAAGATCTCACATAATAACAGTGATGCTGTGGAAAATGGACATTTGCATTATATTTGTATTTTATATAATAAAATGGAAATGACAGTAAAAAGACAAATACAATGCAAATGTCCAAGTACAGTGAAGGGAGGCTATACAGAAAAGGGTGCTGACCTACCAAGACAACATACTACTACTAACTGTGGTCATTAAAGGTCATACTTCACTTAGAAAATAATACTGCGAACTGTCATAATTACAACTGAAACCTTACTGGGACAGTAAGTCCACTAAACAACTCTTACATTTTAAGTGGCTGAAGTAATTCCTCACCTCCTCAGTCTGGTATGTATCACCCAGTTAAGTGCTGTAGCTGAAGTAGCCATCTTTTGGTTTTAAGAGTAAGTAATGCATTGTGTTTTTTTTTTTTATTATTTGTGTCCAAAGCAAATGTAAATACTGAATATACATGTTTACAGTAAAATTTAAGTGTTTTGGTTTTCTTATTTTGTCAGCATAATTTTATGTGTGGTGTAGCAAATTTAACTTTCACCATAACTGTAGATTCTTGGAAAATAAAAAAGGCAGCCCATCACTGCATTACATCTTAGTCATGAATGTCGGTACAGTTAAATAGTAAAATACAATACAACCCTAAATACATCAAGCACTATAATCATACACAGTCTATAAATGTGGTGCACTAATATTAATTTATGCCTCTTGAAATTATTCTCTGATCTCTCAGGGAACTCTTCTGGAAATAATTTCCCAATGTTAGATGTGTTTTAAATTAAAAAGTCTCTAAGACATACAATTCAAAAGGTCAAAACTAATTTAAAAACATTAGTGGATTTTCGTAGGTACAAAAGAATGAACATTTACTTTTCATGTAAAACACAAATATCTTGTTACTAGCCATGCATGCAGAGTATTAGAATTCATTTAAGTGTATTCAAACATTCTACTGTAGCTTTTTTCCAAAGGGTCTCAATGTATTTATCTTCCTATCAACCGGACTAAAACATACACTATTATTTCCACACTAATGCTGTTGGTGTGTATAATACCCGCTACACAATGCAGGCAGCGTGACACATGAGAATAGAGGCATGTGGGTGGACACACCTCATTCATGCCAAACAGTCAATGCACATGACTGACAACATTCCAGCTAAACATATTTATTGCTTAGCGTAAAGGAAAATTGTCTTTAGCCTTTTTATAACTTAGCTTAATTGCCAATATTGTAGCGTATATGTGTTGCTCTGTGGATCCCAGTGGATCGTTATTAACATTAAAATTGTACCTGAATAATAGGGTTGTGAATTGGGTTACATAACTGTACTTTACTGAAATACTGAACACTGTAATAAGTTGCACAGGTTGGTAATGAGGCCTTTTGTCTTTTGGTGTTGGTTTATTGCTTTATAATTAGCTATTTAATCAGGGTTTCTCAGTTTTTAGCAGATTCATAATTAAGGAAGTTAATTAGTTGGCAATTAAGAAAACAATTTTAATGTGTTGGATCAACTTCTATTGTAGACCACTGCTAGTTTTTTTTTTTTTTTTTTTTTTTTTTTAAAATTATGGTAAATTATAATATAAATACAGGACCTTAACAAAATAATATAAAAAGAAAAAAAATA
>JABJVR010007628.1:0-11333 GCA_025773905.1 Chitala chitala | reverse complement strand
AGGCAGTTCTGAAGGCAAAAGGGGGTCCAACCCAGTATTAGCAAGGTGTACCTAATAAAGTGGCCAGTGAGTGTGTACACACACGCGCACGCACGCACACACACACACACACACACACACACTTTAGTATTAAAATACAGACTCACAAAATTTGTAATGAAAGGTAAATGGGCAGGAAAGGTAAATAATAAAAGAACTCTTTCTTCCTGTGTGTTGCTGTTGGTGTTCCTCCATAGAAGTATTTTTCTGTTTAGTTCCCTTTTTCTTGTCTCCAGATGAGGACAGCTGACAAGCGTGGGTGGTAGCTATCAGTCAGAACATACAAGCTATGACTTCTTCCTTTTTGTGCAAGACGTGCTTAACTACAGACAGTCACAGCCCTCGTTGTTACACACATCATCTTGACACTGGCCTTTTGCTGGTGCCACTTAATTGATTTTTCTCAGATTCCTGTGTTGTAGTGCTCATGACTCGTCACGGTAGCAGCGATGTTCAGCCTGATGTGAGTAATGCTCAGCAAACATACAGATGCCGCTTTTATCGGAAAGAAGGTGTGCACCATAGGAAGCTGCCCCCAGGGCTGGCGAAGATGTAATAATCCGCCCGCGAAGTCATTCCTTTACTTTGGTATCACTGCAGCACCTACTAATGCTGGACCCAAATAGGCCCCAGACTTCTTCCATGCACAGACACACAGACTCCCACACACACCCATACTGTGGTGTCAACCTGAATAATCAAGCATTATATTCAGCTGTGTTAGCAGAGTGGTCTTCTCTCTACTTGGTCTTGGCTAATGGTTTCCATTTTTAATTCCTTTTCAGATTCCTGTAAACATCCCTGAGCAAAGATGGCCTATTTCAAAAATAACTTCTGGGTAAGTGCGTCAGTTGGTCTACTCATTGTTTGGGTTTTTGAATTAATTATAATCGCAAGGGTCACAGCACTGTGCAGAAAATATGGAAGCAGTCATGTGCAGAGAGAGATTAGATTGACCAGATTTCAGCGTTTGTTTCAGGCTAGCCAGTGTTTATCTTCTGAAAACCTTCCTGCACTTGTCTCCATTTTCCTTTATGTTCTAAAACAAGTACACACACACACACACACACATTTATAACATTTCAGTAAAGTGATTGACAATTGGAAGCCATAGGGAAATGAGGGAAATGGATACAACTCTGCTCAGCCTAGGCATGTTGCAAGACCTGAACACACACATCACACCGTCCAAGAGAATGACAAGGACAGGTCAGCTCTTTGTCATCTACTCTCCTGGGCATTTGAGACAAACCTGGACGAGCTATTTCAGGTGTGTCCTACTTTGCCAAGTTGGCTGGCAAGTAGGCCCAATGTACAGAAGTTCCTCAACAATAACTGTGTATGGTATGTTTTTAAATAGGAATCTGTTAAACAAGCCACCTGAACTGGAGATTGCCTACATCTTCTCCAAAAAAAAGTTTTCCTGTCTCTTGCTCATTGTGTGTAGTTGTTTATGAAAATTCTTCCTTTTTACCACTCAGTCGTGTTCTAGTGTTTCTACAGTCCCCTTGTCTCGGGGGCCATGTGGCCCACTGGCCACCTGCTTCAAAGACAAGCGCCAGCCCTGCGCAGCCCCTGCACGCTGACTCTGCCTGTCCTTACCTCCGCACAGGGTAGCTGTTGATGCTGGCTGTTTGCCTTTCCTCTCAAGCTTGTTCATTACTCGGGCGAGGGCCCCTGGGGTTTCTGTGAGCAACCACTGAGGGATAACCAGGAGCAGAATTAAATCAAGGCAGGGTTAATGGAGTGGTCCCCAACCTGTAGCAAGATGTAGCCCCTCTCAGAATGTGGCGCCCAGAACACTGATACCTCAAGGATTGAGGGACTTGAGGATGAAAATGTAGGTTTGCTCCTGCTCAGTGGTGGCAGGGCTGAACCAGGAAAGGGGAGCAGTGTCATTGATACTTCTGCAGTGGAGGTGTTGGGATACATAATATGCCTCACATTGTGTCGGCTGTTCTGGTGGGGGTGGAGTCTGCTTGTTCTCTGCTAGACACAAGGAGGTCATGTGTCTCTCTGCCTTTGTGTCCTGGTACTGATACTCTGACAGAATTTCATCTTGTTAATGACTAAGGAGAACTGGACTGATAATGTCCATCTTGGGATAAAGAGCTATAAATTTTATTCCAACAGTCTGTCCAGATTACACATTTGAATGTTGTGGCCAAATGTTCAGCCTTGGTATCATAACTGTCCTGTACTGTAGGAACTAGATTTGAATTGAAAGATGGATCCATCAAACTGGTAGTGGGCGATATGATAATTTACTGAGACCAGGTCCAATTGTGACAATGATATACACACACTGCTAAAATATCGCACTTGTATGTTGTGAAAATAAACAGTGCGCAGTTCATAGGCAGTCAGCTATGTTGTCAAACAAGTGTGCAGCATGGGGTAAAGAATTGGTTCCAAAAAAATTTTTACTTTGATTCTGTGGAAATTATTTGGATTTGCAGAATCCAACTTGGCCCAATCTCCTGTAATTTGCTAACTTCGCAAACTATACATACAATACTATACAACAGGTGGCAACGCAATCTTTTTAACCACCTGAAGCAAAGCATCTCAGACAAAACACAGCCAATCTGATTATGTGTACAGGTACAAGCGCATTTTCCTCAGCCGTAGCATCCTACGTAACCAAACAGAACCAGGAAGGTCTTAATGACTGAATTAGTAACAACTAAAAAGCACTTTTGCTGTGAGTCAGTTTCTTTTATTAGTTTTTTACATACATTGTCTTATTATAAAGCTACAAGCAGTGTTTCTTGTAAGGACAGAATTGCCGGTTAAATAGTTAACATTACCATCGGGGACATGCGTGCCAATTTGGTTAGCTTGTAAATAAAACAAAACAAACAGAAAATCATGATCCTTATTGTGAATCATGGTTTTAAAAAAAGCATCAGACCCATCATAGCTACATGGAATATGTGATAGATCTGCTTGAAAGGCCACATAAAACCTTTCATTAGCTAGTCCTGCCCTTTGGGTTCAGTGAGGCTCCAGAAACCGACAAAGAGATGAGCACCATGTGCATATGCTGTCTGCTGCTCTTTAAGATATACTTGCTCTAAGGTTGGAAAGTCATTTTTAACCATTTCTTAATTTAGGCACGTCTTGTTAAGCCACATTTTATCAGTTCATATTGATGCCATTAAAATGTAGTGCAGTATATGGAAATGGACAGGACAGATTGTCGACAGCTGGCATGTGTGAGAGTAATTATCAAAGAGCAGTAATTAATTATAGTTAAGCAAAGGAACTGCCAACTGCTGCGACCAACTGGTGCGACGTTGGATATAAACCTAGAGAGAATCCACACTAAGACTTTAGTTTGTTAATGCATAGTTCTCTGCGGTTATGCACTCGTATGGCGACGTAGTCATTAATAGTCATTGTGTCGTGCTAACTCCTTAAGTCTTGCATTATGGAATTGGCATGCTGGACTGGCTGAGCAGGTAGTGAGACAGCAGTGGTATAACCTTCTACCTCATAGATGTACCAACATGTTTTATTGGTTGTATCTTGACAGAATATAAACCGTTCAAGGATTCAATGAAACTGAATATATTTCTGATACGTGTGCTTGTTGATATTTGTTGGATGTTTCCTGTGAATTGCAACAGTGTCCTTCAGACATGTAGTATTGATGGAACGGCTTAACGGCAGAGCTGCTCGTTCAGTAAATGACATTCTTTGCAGAGCAGTACTTGACACGCGCGAGCTTCAGTTTTCCCACTGCATAATGAGTGGGCAGTTCCTGTGCCGGAGCGGATGTCGCGTCATTAACAGACGGTGGACCCTTTCGTGGGAAAGGCCTTTGCCTTCTAGGAGCGCTGCCTTGCTCTGCTAATGAGATCAATGGGCAGAGTATAATGGCTCACTGTTTCCACTAGATAAAGAACTGATTGAGAGAGAAAATGTGCTCCAAGGTGAGAGAGCAGATGCAAATGTGGGGCTGACCAATGACAAAAACCTGTACGATAGCAGCTGAGTAGCTCATTTGTACTGTCGTTATTGTTCCAATATACTTGTGCAGAGATGTTCTTTGTACCCATGTTTTGGAGCTGTAATGGTGGACCTTTCAAGGAGTCTCCCTCAGCATGGTCAGCACTGATGACACATGTTGACCGGAGGTTGACCTCACCATGAGTTCAAGCTTGGCTGGTGCTGTTTTTTCCTCAGGCTGTTTGCATGTTGGCCAATTTAGACAGCTGGATGTTATGTTTTAGCAAGGTAATCTGGAATTAATGCCTAATTTAGGAGCAAATCAACAGAGCCACTTCTAAGCGCAGTGTGTGCAGCCTTCAGGAGGCATGTCTACATGCTTTGCTATCTCTGCACCTTTGGTGCTGATCCAGGGTCAGTTTTTGGGGTTGAGAATTGGATGTGTGGAGTTTTCCTAGTGTGGCTAGTGCTCCAAGCATGGCTGAAAGCCTTGGCTGGGGTCTTTGTGCTTTCAATGAAGGCTGTAGATTTAGCCATCATTTTGAGGGCACGTAAAGGTGGTGGCGGGGGGCTGGAACCATCCATTGAGCCTGACGTTTGTCTCTTTGCAAACATGCTGTGGTACAAGGAGTTATGTAACCACGCTTATAGTCCTCAGTGGTATGACTGTCTCTGTCCCAGTACCAGCCCAGCAGTCCTCAGGAGCCTGGTCAGTCCCAGTGCACAGAAACACGGTCCAATTAGTCAAAAACCCCACAGTGTGTTACCAAGCTTATTAATGGACAGACACATGACCCAATCGTCACCTGCTGACTTCATAAGTCAGGGCTCTCAGGAATGCTTATCAACTGGGGTTGAATTCACCATTAACGTCTGGTTTAAAATCCGTAGCAGCAAAATAGAGCAGTGATTTAAAGTCTGTGGAGTCACCCTCTGGGCAGAGTCACTGCATTGCTTTATTGGTTCAGTGTGGTCGGCAGCGACCATTCAGACCTCCCCCTCTCCGTCGCTCTGCTCACAGCACCGTTTTGGCACTAGGCGTTCTGCACAGGGGAAGATAAAATGCCCCCACTTCTTCACGCCACCCCAGCAGCTCTGTCCCCTCCACCCCACCAAGGCCACATTTGTTATGGTAATGAGACATTCCCTCAAGAGGCTGGAATAAGCTATGGGGGTCACATTCCAAACAGTCGTTCACATGGAACAGTCAGAAGCAGATCTATACCCTTCTCGTTCATTTTAACCTGCTCCACTGTCTCTACCTGCAAAGCCTGCTCATGGATGAGAGCAGTAAAGGCATCAACGTGTTTAATGACACACTGATTTCAGTGGAATTTGCATAATTATGTTGCTATGTTGTCTTACAGCCTTTCAGGTCTTGGGGGTACTTGAACTTTTTAAAGCTGGACTGTCTGCGCTACACAGGTGCCCAGACAATAAGGCTCTTATGACACAGTAAAAGCACGACATTAATGTCTATTAGGTAACGTAATTACAGGCCTTTTGTACAATCTGGCATGTACTGAATGAAGTAACTACTCTTTCCTGCCTGGCTAGTGAAGCAGTCTTCAGCTGTTTGCTCTGCTATGGGAAATGTTGTCTCCACAGCCCAAAATAGTCTTGCCCTTGTCTACAGCAAAGCCTGTTTTGACCAGAAGTTTTGCATTTAATCAGAATAAGTCTTTGAAATAGGTTCTGAAAAATAAATGGAGAACTTTGTTGTGTCTAATTGTTTTGTCCCATTAACCTGTGTAGTACCAAAATGTCTGAGTTGGTTTTGGAGGAATTGCGGGTTATTCTGAAAAGTAATAAACTAAAGCTGACCTATTCCACTTCTAAAGTTCTCCTCAGAAATGTCTTCAGTAGTGCAGACATACATGTTCAGGATTTTATGACTCTGAGTGTGTTTATTTTTTAAATATCTGTGTGTGTGTGTGTGTGTGTGTGTGTGTGTGTGTGTGTGTGTGTGTGTTTATCACAGTGGGGGCTGGAATGGAGAGCTGCAGAAACCTGAGCTGTGCTCTCTGACCCAACATGACGAGGGCAGGCTCCACAGAGCCGCTCGCATTTCACAGGGGGGGTCAGATTTCAGAGGCAGGAGGGCTCATTGGAGGGGAAGGAGCCACAGCATACAGCAGTGTGGTACAGGGCTAAAATTTATCAACACAATGAATAAAACGCATACACACAGAGCGTGCCCTCTGCATGCTCTTTTCATCAGGAGCTCACCGGCTCTGGTTCAGGTCTTGCTGTGACACAGAGATGGTTGCTTGACCTTTTGGTCAGGTCTCGCTATGCCATTCGTGTGACCTTTCGATCAGACAACACTCTGCCCCTCAGCTGATTTTTCATGGCAGTAGAAGCGGGCAGAGCCCTGAGCCCTGATTAAAATGCGTGACATGAGGGCAAGCTTTATGTTTGCCCTCACAAACCGGCATACACAAACGCACACACGTGCGTACACACGCACATCCGCCACAGACTGTGTTTGTTGTGCATGCAACAGATTTGAGTGGGGGTAGTGGTGGTTTGTATGAGGAGAGGAAGAGGGAGGACCACGAGGCGTAGGGCATGCAGCACGTGCTTGGAGGTCAGCAGCATGCAGACAGCCTCAGCCCCTGGGAGGCTGTGCTGCCTCTTCAGCGTGTGGAAACCCCTCTAAGGAGCGGTGTGCCTCATCTCAAAACTCCAGGCGTCCTCGCCCAAACACGATATGAGAAACCGAAAAGACAAAAAAGATAAGGCGTAGTGGCTCAATGGATGGAAGCCGAAGAAACCGCCCTTGCCCTCTTAAACTTTTATGAGAATTTCGTGATTATCTCTGCAACACATTGGTCGGGCATTCTGCAGATCGCAGACACAAATACAGCAAAGTGCACACGGTTATGATGACCTTTTCGAAACGGGATGATTTAGAGTGCCTGTTTTGACACTGTCACATTCTTGGACGGCACCGTGAGCCCTGAAGGATGGTGGCATTATGCTCACCTCTTGTGTGTTTCAGGGAGAGAAGAATGCCGGCTTCGATGTGCTGTACCACAACATGAAACATGGACAGCTGGCCACCAAAGAGCTGGCAGAATTTGTTCGAGAGAGGTAAGGCGGGGTGGAGATGGTGGGGTGTTTGTTTGGCAGACTGTGTGTGTGGGATGGGTGTGAGCATGGGGGGGGATGAGGAGGCAGAATCTATGTGCAGAGAGCACGTGAGCCAAATCAGCACACGATTAATTATGCATCAGCCGATGTAATAAGTCCCAAGTTTTGCGCTGTGATTGCTTTGTGGTTTTCTGATTTTTGAGCTCATAGTCATCTGATGTTTCACAGCCTCCCAATGCCACATAGGGGTGCTTATGGCAGTGCAGTCTTCAAGCTACTCAAATTATGGGGTGACAAACCACAGAGGTAAAAGGAAGGCCTGAAAAAGCAATGTGCCTCTCCTAATTTAGTCCAACACCTTCCTGCCCACAGCTTGTGTGCGAGATTGCACTTCTGGTGCCTTCCTGTCTGCAGGTTGTGAGCGAGATTGCACTTCTGGTGCCTTCCTGTCTGCAGGTTGTGAGCGATCTCGGTGCGTTACAGACCGTGTGTCCCTGTGTTTAGGAGACTCCGCATGCACCGAGTGCAGCCACGCACCATGTGACCCCAAGCAGCACAAATCGCAAAAGACCCGTTCCCGTGTCCTGCAGGTGTGCAAATTGTACCACCGTATTTGCATACGAGGAACATCTGAAGTACATCTTAGTGTTTAAATTTTCATTAAGAGTTATTAGGCCTAATTAAATTGAATTTAAATTATCATTCAAAATATTTTTGTAGCTTTTACTAAAGAAATATGCCATATCTCAACGTACACTTTACAACCGTCTGTATTTTCAGCATATACATAACCCTTATTAAGTAAAAAATGTCTGTGATTTGGTGATATTAGGCACATAATTTTCACTGCAGGCTCTCTCCTCCTGCTGTTAGTTTTATATGGGATTTTTTCCTTCCTTTTAACCTGTGCATCGTCTGGACCCAACCTCAGGTGGTCGCGGTGGCCCTGCAGCTCATCCTGTGAGCTTCACAGAAGCTGGTCTATTGCTGCCCTAGCTTCAGAGATGTTTTTTTAACGCTACTAGGTTCCTTCAGCAGCACCTCCTTTGTGCTGCTCTGCTTTCCGAGGGTGTTGGTTTGACAGTAATTAGCCGCAGCACAGCTTGCCTAATTGCAGTAATTAAGACTGTCACAGTCTGAGGGGATAAGAGAGATTACGCTAAGTGTACAGTCATGTTGGCATCAAGGCCGCAGTATATGCCCTGTTCCGTTCAAACCTTCTACCGTTTCTCATCGTGGGCTGGGGGGGGGGTGTACTTGCCCTCTGTACGCCCTCTGAATAGGGGGATAAAATTTGAAATCCTCCTACAAGCAAGGAAGCTGAATCTTTAAATTGTGACTCATGTCTGGAGTTGACTATTTAAAGATGAAGATGTATCCATTTTATCTATTTTTAGCATTTCACATCTGGTTTAAAAGAGTGAAAGGGGCTGTAAATAAGATTCCCAGAATTCCGGTACTTTTGTGGATCAGCTCATGTGGGTCGATCTGTAAAGTTAAGTGTTTGTCTTTTCTGGGTAGCCACTATAATTTATTTTCATTTAATAGGCTTTAATAGGTCACGAGTGCCCCTTATCACTAATGGTACGGATTGTGTTTTCTGCAGATCTATGCAAACAACAATTAATTTGAAAACTGCTGTCAAGTAGGTATTTTCATAGTCACCCCACCTAGAATTTCAGATGTTATTTGGAGACTTGTTCATTTTGTAATATGTAGGATTGTGTATTTCACGGACTTGGTAAATAGGGACACGTTTGGTACCTTGACGTGGTTGTCACAGGGATTTTGTAATACTGTCATGAACATTACAAGACAGTTTATGACAGCTGTCGTAACACCTCGTGTCTCATAACTGTCTTCATTTCACGAAGTAAAATTTGATCAGCGCTTGCTTCATGTTTGTCATATAAACTTTCATGTTGTTCTGATCTGAGACCAGTGCTCTGTTCTCTGCTGGTTACACTCACCTCTTTAGAGATGCCCCATAGGACATGCTAATGAGTGGCGGGGAGGCTTCTTGCTGAAGTACTGTGTTTCATCTGCTCCTTCACATATCCCAATGCTAATGACTCATACACTGTTCAGAGCCTTTCTTCTGGAGGTTGAAAGGACAGCGATTTAAATTTCATGCATGCTGAGACTGTTTATAATTTACTCATGGATTGTGCCAATTGTTTACGGTGTCTTACATAATGGATCAGATGTATTTTTTGAATCTGCCCATATTTCTCCTAGAGTGTGAGGATGTAATTGCTGGCTTGCCCGAGCATGTTTCTTCCCGGTTTCCTGGAATGATGTCCAATGAGCGACGGTGTTCCTGATCCACCACCTGTACGCGGCTTTCTGATTGGTTGTATTTGTGTTACAGGGCCGCCATCGAGGAGACGTATTCCAAGTCCATGGGCAAGCTGGCAAAGATGGCGAGCAATGGAAGCTCTTTAGGGTGAGTGCTGAGTGCAGTCAGGAGTGAAATGCATTTCTGTACCCTGTCAGGACAGGCGGTGTGCGTGGGTGAGTACTGTTGTTCACAAATACAAGGTTGGTGACGAGTTTGAATCAGCAGTTTTGTACCACTGGAACTCATATTGCTGACAGCATGAACAGGTTCAGTAGTGTAGCAGTGGGGCTCTATCTACAGTTCTGGCCTGCTTATTACAGTGCTTTTTTTAATGGAGGGGACTTCATGTTCAAATGTTAATGTAACCAAATAATGAGCCATTTGCCTCTCCCCTGCAGGACCTTTGCCCCCATGTGGGACGTCTTTCGGGTGTCATCGGACAAGCTGGCGCTCTGCCACCTGGAGCTTATGCGCAAGATGAACTCCCTGATCGTCGACCTCAACAAGTACGGGGAGGAGCAGGTCAAGATTCATCGAAAGGTACTGATCCCTCCTTTGTCTGCTCGCTGTCTCCTGGTGTGTGAGCAGTTCTTACACATGTGGCATTGGTGCACATCTGTGTGCATGTTCGCGCGTTGCTTTGCAGACAAAGGAAGAGGTGATAGGCACCGTGGAAGCAGTGCAGACCCTGCAAGCGCAGGGCGCCCTTCTGCAGAAGAGCAAGGAGAGCTACAGCAACCGATGCATGGAGCTGGAGCGCGTGCGTAGGGAGGGGGCCCCGCAGAAGGAGCTGGAAAAGGTGAGCAGGGCGTCTTCACAGTGCCTGCTCAGATTATATACGCAGTGTATGATGCTATATTGTTGACCATTTTCTTATTTTTTTCCCCTCTTTCCTCTAGGCAGAGTTGAAGTCAAAGAAAGCCGCCGAGTCCCTCAGCATGTGTGTGGAGAAGTACAACCACGTTGGCAGGGACTTTGAGCAGAAGATGCTGGAGTCAGCACAGGTGAAGAGTGATCGCCAAAGACATGGCTGCTTTTTAGGAGAGGCGGGGTGGGGGCGTGGCATCGGCAGTTGGACATCAATAACGGAAGATTGTCATTACGCCTGTTTTGCTGTGGCCTTTCTCATCGCAGGATGTGGACTTACTGCCTGCTTGATCTTCTGACACCAGACTGAGATACAAACTGCTGACTTTTAGCACAGATATTCTGATATATTGCTCTCAGTCAGTGCTCTTAAAAGGAACTGTAATGTGTAATTTTTGAGTATACATCTTCCCTTACTGCTACTAGGAAGCTATGGTATCCACTTTTTTCATCATTATTTATTTATTTACTTATTGATCTGAGAGTTCAGCTCTAACCATTCAAGCTTTCCCTCTGCTCAGATCCTGAGCAGAGATCGTGTTCTGTAAAAGGTTGTGGAGTTCCTTACAGTCTGGAAAATGTAGCATACATTCTGATATTGGTGTATTGAGCAGCTCGTTCAAACTAGGAGGAGGGATGAGCTAACTGGCCAACAGTCTCAGTGGAGAACGAGTGAGTAGTCTTGTCATAGGTTAGGCCACCTTTCTCATCCATTGTGGGTGTTTCCATGACTACTGTTGCTATTTCCAGGGAGGCCCTCCAGCATCACACACAACTGCTGCTATTTATATGTGATACAGTGCAAAAAAAAAATCAGCACTGCTATTCACCCCTGTCATTATCGTTACAATTGACTGTATTATCTGTGGGTAGAGCTTGAATCGTCAGCCTTAACAGATGGTAGATGAGAGCCAACCACGGGGTGTTATTAACTTGCTCCTCAAAAAATATAATTTCTGCCCGACGCATGAATTTGCCAGCATTTATCAAGTGCTGCTTTTATTGATCAGACCAATTGTTGTCTCCAAACAATTAT
>JABJVR010007627.1:0-11334 GCA_025773905.1 Chitala chitala | reverse complement strand
GGGCCCAGTAGGTCCACTTCTGCTTGACTGGGTTTTCGGTATTTTGATTGCCCCCCCCCCCCCCCCATTTCATTTACGTGTGTTCACTGGCTAGCACTGCCCATTGTTCCAGGGGACGGGATTTTTCTAGAGGCTACAGTCATGTGAGCGCGCCGAATGCCTCAGGTCGGCGTGAGCTCATGCGGGAGCATGTGACGTTGCGGCGCGCAGAGACGGTGTCCCTCGGGACCTCCGTACTGTGAGCCTTTTGTCTGTTTCCGCAACTGTCTCCCGAGGCAGGCGAATGATCCGTAACATCCTATTCACATTGCCTACTGGTCAGCTCGTGACAAATGACCCGGTCCGCGCAAGTCTGATTCCACGAGGTAAATTAATACATGCGTTTACTGTAACCTCAAGTAAATGATCAGATATGCAAATTGGCGAAAGGTGCAAATTGTCAGCTACTCAAATATAAAATGCAAACACAAGTACCAAAGGCTTCTTGTATAACGTTACAAACAAAGAGAATAGTGCGTTAGAACGCGTCAAGATAGTAAAATAATGATAATAATAGTAACCAATCAAAACACGTGTCAATAACCGTTTTTTAATTATTTTTTTCTAACGGAGTTATACTGGCATCCCACATACGGTACATATATAGTATTGTAATGCATAAAGAATAACATAAAATTATTATTATTATCATTAGTAGTAGTATTATTATTATTAATAATAATAATATCGGCACTATGTTGAATGGGTGACAATTAACGTTTTCCTTATGAAACTGGAATATGCTAGTTATGTGTTTATTGAAAAGCTTCACAAAATTAACTGTGGTTGTGAGTAAATAACAACCCCTTAGTAAACAAGTATGTATCACGCTTCTGAAATGAAAGAACAAGTTTTTACTTGTGTGTACCAAACCCAGTTGTTTTCTACAACCCAAAATGTGTATGTTAGTGACCATAAGACTTTATAGAATTGATTTATTAAAAGAAGATTTGCTGCCCTGTTTAGGTTTTTCGTTTATTTTAACTTGTGCGCATCTTTTAATTATCCGCGAGCTGGGCACAGACGAATACGGGATCCCGAACATCAAACGTGTTTTTTTTTATGGGCGAACTTAAAATGGTCAACCTTTCAAACTGGACGTTGAGTTGTATTTGTTGTAGCAACGACAGAGAGACATATCAGATGCTGAAAAAACCAAAGACACAAACCCACGTGTCCGCGCATGGCATTCTGTATGGAAAGGAAAGTTGCTGCTGAGAGGATGAGAACATTTTACTTTAAGAAGCGAAGATAACGCCAAGACGCATCTGGTCTTAACTACAGCTGCTATTTCATGTTGAGAATTAACTGTAAGGAAGCGGGAAATGAAGAAATAAAAGGACACTGATGTCTGCATGCTGTCCAAATGTTTTAATCTTACGGGTATCCCACGGTAGTGTGCAGAGCGCAGTTCTGGGAAGGTGTTATAAAGGATGAGTTTAATGTTATATCTGGCGGTGCAAAAGAATCGGAGTTGGCTATTTTAAAGAACAAAAACCCGAATGCATTGAAATTATCACCAGAAACTGGTGATAAATTGAAAGACGGGTTATCCCAATGCTACAGATCACGACTTTCGCTGGTCGGTTTAAATACCCGTGAACCAAACAGCGTTTTTGTCAGCGGCATCTGCAAGCGCACAGGCGGACCGTCCCCTCCGCTCGTTTACAGTCTACACCACGGCCGCCTGGAATGAGAGCAGCCCAAACCTACCCAGTGTGAAGCGAACTCGGGCCATTCCCACCTCACCCGTTTGCAGAAGCAAGAGATCGAAAATAAGCGGGGAGAAGCGCCCGGCCACCGCGGACCACGAGCATGGATCCTAACCAGAACAGTAACGTGTCTAAAAAGGCGATCATCGCAAAGATTTTCAAAGTTCGCAAGAGGAGAGAGATGCTTTTCATGCAAGTGTGCTTCATCTGCAGTGTCCTCTTCGTGGCTTGGTGTATGTCAGCCCTGCTGACAAAAACAGGTGAGTGGGTACAGCGACCGATTTCATGGACATCGCTGAGTGTGAGAAGCTGAGGATGGTGCGGCGTAAGAGCGCGTACTCACGCATCGTGCACTACACCGCATTACCAAATAGGTGTTATACTAAGATGAGTATCGTGGGGAATATTGTTTACTTGTTTTTTCATTTTATTTTGGGGAAAAAATGTATAGCTCATGCAATACACTTCGATGTAAAATAACTATACAACATTTAAGTATTTTCCCTTTTAACTACGGCGTGTGACATCGTTGTATTTGCATTTTATTACAGTGAAGTGTTAGTGTTTATCATTAGGTCATATGCAGGATAAATCCAATTAGTTGCTCCATCGCGGGCTATTAACTGATTACACGTGTGCGTCTGAATGCCTTCTGACCCGCTCCCCTGCTTGCCACCTTAGATGTCCGTTTTCGAAGGATGGCCTTGACACCGATGGTGTAGGTTAAAGCGGGGTGTATTTCCCACTTGCGCGAACGCGCTAGGACGTGCGCGCGCGTCTGTTCTCGGCGTGCCGCAGTGTGTGGCAGCCGAGATGTATTTTCTATGAAAATTCATTTAAGAAATCACGGCTGCCGACACCGAGCGGCCAGAACATAATCGTCAGAAACATGTTTTTCTCGAATGGTGATGGACATGATGTCCCACCGATCCATTCCCTGGATTTGTTGTTATGTGTTTTTTTTTTTATAAGATAATCGTCAGCGTCAGTACCGGCTTCGATGCCTTTTAAAACTTCGCTCGCCGCTCCACGAGCGTCATTTAAATTCTCTTGTCGTGATGGAGCTTAATCGCTCAAATCAAGGTTTTGTGTTGAAACCCGTCTTGTGAGAACTGCGATACCATACCAATGACGATGCGCGATCTCGACAACTCTTTTTTGAAGGAGACAGACGTGGTTGAGAACTGCTCCGAATGTCACAGCTGTCCATGCATGCCCCGATCCATAAATCATTGTCAATCTTTTGGTCTGTTTCCGTGGGAGTGTATTTATTTCGGATCGTTTTAAATTTGTGTTTCCCTCCGATCCGCAGTCAGTATGAGCACGTTTACATCTGAAACACTCGAAATTGGCATTCTGATAAATGAAAGCGCATTCAGTTTGGTGCCACACATGACTTGGTTTTCAGTGGAATCACCTGTGATGTTCGACCACACCGTGCTTATGTTCGTGTGCAATTTTATAGCGGCACTTATTTTCTCCGCAATATCTTAGTCACGAAGAAAATATCGTGTTTTTAGCGTTTTTGTATTGCAATCAGTAAGATGTGTGAGAATAATAGCTGTCTGTCTACAACCTTTGACAGTGTTTTAGAACAATTGTCGGCAGATGTAAAATAAATCAGGCTTTATAACTGGTTCACCCGCACATGACCTACACGAGCTTTCAATGTCCAGGTTTGTCTTTGTGCCAGGTTCTCGGGGGGTTAAGGTAATTACTGTGTAGAAAACAGAGCCACCTGTCATTTTATGATACTATTATTGAACTCTTTGGATCATATTCCAGTCATAACTATGTCACATTTCTTTTTTCAACCCATTAAAGCCACATAATTTATACACAAAAGTGCAGAAGTGTTGAAACATACAGGAAAATCTCAACAGACTGGTGTGAGGTGTTACATTACATAACAGGTAACGTTTATTAAGGTGAAACGTTTAAAATTAAGAAATGCACATGAATACCCTGCGTGGTGTTTATTTAGGATTAGTTGCCAGATATAAATTCTACACTGAAACCAGTGCAATACTGAACTGGTAAATCTATATTATCTGCAATATAAGGGATTTTTGCATTACCTGTACGTGTAATTGGTATTTTTATTTATTTATTTATTTTTTTTTTTTACAAATGAAACAAGCAATTAAATTGAAAAACGTTTGAAAAACGAGTTTTGAATTTTCTGGTTTGTATGGGATTTTTAAAAATATTCTTAATAAAAAAAAGTAGAGATGGATGTATGATATTTAATACAGTCTGTATCTGCTATGTATGATGTCTGCTTTTTTAAGTTTAATGTTGATAGATATTTCTGTTTAATGACACCACATAAAATGTTATTTTTTCTTTTCTTTTACTGTTGCAATTCTTTTATGACCAAAAACCCGCTCCTTGGCAGGGAAACCCATGACATCCGACCCTGGTCAGGAAGAATTTACTTACCATCAGATCATACGTACATCATATCTGAAGAGTTATTTCACAACTTGGGATGAGACACGAAAAATCAGCGCATTCGGCATCAAAGTACAAACCGTTTTTTGGCTGCAGCTCCTTCCGTCAAATAGAAAAGTCTAACAGCGTGTTCAGATTATGCTATTATACGACCGCAGGCAAGCCTGGAGTGGTCACACTTTGTGGGGATTTCAGTGATGGCCGAGAGAAAGGACTCGGGTTACTTTGAGCACGTGGTACAAGCACTTCTGCTGGGGTTTATACGCACGACACTCAAAACGCTCTCAGCCGTTGGTGGCCGTGGGATCGGAAACAGGTCGTTAATCACAGTGACTTTTGCCGGCTGACGAGCAGCACTTGTGTTGCGTAACACACGGTCTCCCATCAATCCAATAGCGGTTGAGTACAGTCACGAAGAAAAGAGAAAGGCGCTCATCAGTACATGTGATTCACTGTAGCTTGTCAGGGGTGCAGAATTGCCATTGAATGTGAAGTACGAAAACTAGGCTAATTCCTTTCCTGTTATAGAGAAAGAAGCACTACTGCAGTTAGTTAAATAACAATCAGAATAGAGACTGGGATGCTGTGAAAATATTGCCAGGTGTGATAAATCCTGGATCCCGCTGTTGATGGCATGGCTGAGATCAGGACAGGGCAATTGTGTGGGTACACAGACGCATCCTGCTGCCTGTCAGCAGCACAGACTGGAAGGGAGGGCGGAGAATAGCATCACAACATCTGCTACACCTCCATGCTCTCCACTGGGTCCAAGGGTGGCACGGTGGCTCAGTAGGTGGCTGGGTGCTGTTGTGCCAATCGCTGGGTGGGTTCTGCCAGGGAACTCCATACCCTGCCCAGCCCTGTCCCACACTCCAAAGACATGCACATTGATTGGTCTCTCTGCTTTGTTGTTTGTGTATATGTCCTCCATTGGTCATTTTCTGGGACAAGTTCGCAGGTTCCAAGTGAAAGATGAATAAATTAACCGTGATTCTCTCAGTGCAAATGAAGCAGCACGTCAATGGTACAGCTTTTCTGGACATCATTAATTAGGAACAGAGCAACAGTGTCTAGGTGGAACTTTCCAGAAGTATAGTGATCCGTGCCACAGGAGTGTAGATTACTGCAGTGGCCTGATCCATCAACAAATGTAACTGTCAGAAGCAAGTGGTTTAACCTGGTTCGGCATTCCAAGCCATTTTGTGAAGCTCCTGTTCTGGAAAAAAAACTGCCTTTCTGTTTTGCTGTTATTTGAAAAATGTTAACCCTTTTGGGATGTTTGCATGAATTAGCAGAGGTTACAATACATGGTGTTACTGGCATAAATTGTAATACGTTATATTATGAACTGCAAGATTTAACACCTCTGACTAAAGATGTTCTCAAATATTTTTAAATGAATCATGAGCTTCAGATGTCAATTATGTAAAAAATACAACAGTCACTTAAAATTAAAACGCAGTAAGAGAGAAATGCTACTAAGCTGATAGTGACATGAATTTGCTAACCCTTAAAATATTTCCCTCTGGATAATAGTATTTGACATTATATTTACATGATTAGTTTAAAACTAAAGATTTGACAATTTAAAAATCATTAATTAAGCAGTACATCTTGTTACATACAACAGAAATGTGCATGGATTTGGGTTCATTGTCATTTCTTCATTTTGATTGGACAGAAATTAATTTATTCATGGAGGGGTTGCTTAACAATACAAAGGTCTGTTTGCAAGTGGGGAACTTTGCTTTAAATTTGCAATGGCACTAAACGTTTTACTGTGTTCTGCACATCCTTGCTGCCTAATCAGTACACCAACTGTGTGATATTTTGTAGTGAGGCCATTTTTATTTGTTCAGTAAAATCCAAATAATTAGTCTGCAGTTTCGCTGTCCGCCCCCGCTGTATTTGCAATGTGGTGAGTAATCGTGATTAACGATTTCCTACCGGCTCTCACTGTAAACTGTTTGGTGGTTTTAAAGGCACATTGTGGCATTAAAAAGATCTGACAAGAACACAGTTCGAAATTTTATTACGCTCGGACTAACACACTTCTCTAATCTAATTAACCAGGTGAAATTAGATGTGCATAGTTTATAACTGTAAATGAAAGTAGTGTAACATATTGGCATTGACTGGTTTGTGTAATGATGCTTTGTGTCAAAAGTAAATGGCTGTTGAGCATAATGCTGAGTTTGGAACTACTGGGTGACTGTGCTAGCTACAGAGTATGTATATAATATATTATTATGTATTTTATATATTATAATATTATATATAATAATAATATAATTATGTATATAATATTTGGTAATATAATGTATATGTATAGTATGATTATGCTTGTCCCCTAGCTCATGTGTATTTCACTGTGTATTTAAGGGTGTAGCCATACACACCTGGTTCAGTTACAGAGTCTGTGAATCTAATGTACTCTCAGTGTCCTGCTGAACCTGTGGTGGGTAAGCAGAGGTACTCTCTGTTCCCATTTTCCCATCACATAAGTGGTGAGACCGCCTCAGCAAAATCAGCATTCATAATGTCAATGTTAAACTCAGATCTCCCCTCTTGTAAGCCCACACACAGCAAGTGACACATACAATGTATTTTACCCACAGCACTGTTAACAGTAGCACAGACTTCTCTAATTTTTTTTGATTTTTGGAAACCAGTTATTGTACTTTGAGCTGTCCTCTGTAGTAACTATTTAACACAAAACAATTATGCTGAAACAGTGCGCTTACCCTGGACGTCTTGCGTTGTTGTGTTGTTTATCTTAATCTGTCCAGCAGGCAGTTGGCATTTGCGTGCCATTGTGTGCCCATCACATAATGTCCATTTGATGCAATAATTTTGTCAAAGAGAATGTTCTGTTAGAAAGGCCACTTTAACAGTTTTTTTCTACGGTGAACTATAGACCAAAGATATATATATATATATATTTAAATGCCGTATCTGACGTTGTGACTGTGATGATGGGGTATGCAGTACAGTAGCATTTCTCTAGAATTAAGTCATGCAGAGAATGGAAACTGGAATCTCAGATTAGCAGCTGTTAGGCTCTGTTAGATGTAGATGGTCTCTCTGTCATTCATAGTTATGTTTTTGTGTCAGGGTGGACTTATGATGCAAATGGATCATGTTAAGGAATGATGCAAAGCAGGAATTCAGATTTTGTGAAAATGTTCCTCAGTGCATGTTTCGTTGACGAAATGTGATTTTCTCACTCAAGTTTAAAATATTTGAGATTTTAGCTATACTCTTCCTTTGACACTGACATGCAAGCAAGAAATTATGTAAATGTCGGCATCCTAATAAAATTTTACAGCTCAAATCTGCCTGTCATGTCCCTTGAGAAATGCCGAAAATTAAATTTTTATCTCAGTAAGGCATCTCTACTTTCATTATGTCTCATGAATAATTCCCATAAATTACTAAAGGAATAACCAACAAAACAAATTCAGATATTAGGTGCTCACGTAACATAAAAATTTTGTGTTTAAGATAATGTGCAGTAGTGGAGGTCTGGATTTAACATGTGAGTCTGGGAAGGTGGACTTAAACCTCGTCTAATGGTGTTAATCTTTATTTGTATACAACAACAAGCACAACAGTTTTTAAAAGTGAAATACTGAGGTCACAAATGTTAAAGTAGGAAGAGCAGTTTGATAAGTCAAACAACGGTGCTTGACCAAATCACTCAGTAATTACTCAGTCGGAAACTCCTGCCGCTCTACCGCATCTTTGTCGAGGGGTTTGAGGGGTTAGAGAGCCGTGTCAAACCCTGCGACTCAGTTATCCATCACCGGAATGCATTATTGACCCTAAAGAGCGAGTGTCTCTGCTTTAAATTCAGATCTGTGGTTTGTTCATAGTTTTTGCCACTGCCAGGAGCTTCTTATTGACATTATCAGCAGCAGTTTGGACCATAACAATTGTACATTTTCTTTACTTTCACTGTGGTTTGAGTTTCTCGTTAAGGTCGGTAACTGACTGTGGTGTTGTAACCTCCAGCACATGAGCAGTGTTATCCTAGGAATTAAGCAACATCACATCAGTAATTTGATTTTGTACTGCATACTGTATTGTTTTAGTAATATTTGAACATTTCTGGTACTTTATCTTTTTGGTAATTTTGGATTTATTTCAGGTCATGGGCTGATATTGGAGGGAGATGCACACTGGGGACGTAAGCTGATGGCTGTGTCAGGCGACAATGACACAGAGGAGAAGAACTGCACAGAGCCAGGTGTGTCAGGTGATACTGCGTGCCTGTGTGTGTGTGTGTGTGTGTGTGTGTGTGTGCACGTGTTTGTGTGTGTGCTTGTGTGTCTGTGTGTTTGCGTGTTTGCGTGTGTGCTTGTGTGTTTGTGTGTGTGCGTTTGTGTGTGTTTGCGTGTGTGTGCATGTGTGTGTGTGCATGTTTGTGTGTGTGCTTGTGTGTCTGTTTGTGTGTGTTTGCGTGTGTGTGTGTTTGTGTGTGTGTTTGCGTGTGTGTGTGTGCGTGCACGTGTGTGTGTGTGTGTGTGTGTGTGTGTGTGTGTGCGTGTGTGTTTGTGTGTGCGTGTGCGTGTGTGCGTGCGTGTGTGTGTCATATGGACAACAACCGTGCCTGATAAAGAAATGAAACAGCACAGATTTGTCTTTGTGAATACTGAACTATTTTGTGGGGTTTAATCCATGCCATGTTGATGAAAGTTTCCTTGCATCCATCTGCTCCTGGATGGACTTTATCTTGTACCATGCTGTGTAGAGCACTGAATTGAGAACAGTTTTTGAAAATTAAATTACTTGTACGTCGGTAGTAGATTATTACTGTTAATGTTTCTGAAAGTAAATAACTTAAAAGTTATTTCTATCATCCATTTCTAGGTCTCAAAAACAGAATTATTAGTCTTATTAGTCTTAGGCATTTTTTCTCATTGCAAAGGTAAGACAGCCTTATGTGACGGCTTACACAGCAAACCTGGCAGAAAATGTAACACTGAGAGTGTTTAGTTGGGTACATACTGAGTCACTGTGGACCCATATAAACACTCTCAGTTTTAAAGTAGCCCTGACAGTGTCACATTAACTCTGCCAGTTTTGCTGTGTAGATTTTAGTCTTTCTGTGTGGTATCAGAGCTGTTCCTGGCAGGCAGTCATGACAACCTGGCTATCGGACATTTTTTTCATATTTGAAGGGCTAATCAAAAATCACAAGGTATTCTCCTTGCCTTCATCTTGCATAGCATGTAGCTGTGAGAGAAGGGCAGGAGGTGTTAGATGGGGGTATCCACATCAGCGAGAGGCTCAAAAGAGCTCAAGGTCAATAGGAGATCACACCCTTTCAAAGTGTAACGACGCTTCGCTGATCCCGGAAACCTGCGGTGATGCAATTAAATGACACAGTTCCAGCGGAGCACCGCAGTGGAATCAGGAGAAATGTCGAGCCGGCCGAGGGTAAACTGCGACGTTACCCCAGTGCTTCCTGCACATAATTGAGGTGCTGCTTATTAATCATGGGTCAGTTCTGGCTGGCAGGACCTCATTTGGTTTCTGGTCTCTCTGAAAACGTGCACTGAGAGTGATGTACAAGATTATAACAAATGAACATATACTATATGTGAGTGTGAGTGTGTGTGTGTGTGTGTGTGTGTGTGTGCTGAAAGCTGTGTTGTCGTTTTCCTTTCCTTTAGCCATGATGACTCGTTCCAGATTAAATGTGTATTTTTGTCCCAGTTTGTGCTTACTTCAGTTAAACGCGCCTTGCTCTGTGGCACGTCCTCAGGTTCTGCGTGCTGCTCAGTTCCCTGCAGATGATCCTGCTGTATAAACACTTGTTTTTCTGCTTTGAGAGGAACAACTTTGCTTTCTCATTTAGTTAGACTTGCAGCATAAAGACACATATTGTTCTTGCTTTCGTACCGTTTGCTTTAGATAATGTCCATCAGTGTCGTAGAGGTCAGGCATTGAAGAGGGACCAGGGAGAGTTTGGCCCTGCTTTTCTAAATACCCGATCAACTTCATGGGCTTACTACTTTTCTGTTTTCAGAACGTTTGTTCTGACCTCTGAGACTACTGAGCTCAGTAATTATAATTTGTTGCTTGTACTCAAGATAAGGTCCGTTCGCTCTTATGACTGATTACTCCTTTTTTGAGGCTGTCATCCACTACAGAATCTATTTGTGAATCATAGGCGATAAAGTCCTCTAGTGAGAATCAATGACAAAAAAAAAAACGTAAAGAAACCTCTCGCAAGAATGTTTATATAACCAAGTTTAACTGCTGTTATACTGTTTACACAACTCGGTTTTGCAAGTGAACTGTCATCTGTCAATCATGTGTCAAACGCCAGGTGAAGCCAGGAGGTACTGTAATCGCTTTGTGGAGCATTTGCTACCCTACCCTCTACAGATACTAAAAAAAAAGTTTTGTTGTCATGGAGATGGCCCTGTGACCCATGGTTCTAATTTAGCACATATGTCAGTGCCATGCAAAGGTCATACTGGAACAAGTAGCCATGATTAAAAGAGTACAATTATTTGTTTAAACTAATAGCCCCTGTCTTTCTGTCATTACAGGTTAATTAATAATTGTTACCTTTTTTAAATTACCATGTTTCTTTTTTATGCCAGGATTCCCTTTGCCTTTTTGCAGAGAAAAATTGTTTTCACCATGGTAACTATAAATATATGTATACCATAATTGTATGGTGGTTGGTATGAACAGCAAGACATCATCAAGTGTGAAAAGGGAACACACACAGCGTCAGTATGACACTAGTTTAATTACAGCTGAGTAGGATGTATCTCACCATAAGCTGTCTTTTTCCATGATGGTTTACTGTATCACCTGCAGGTCTGACTGCCATGAATGACATTGAAGTCATTATGGTCAGTGTTTGCAGCACACTACACATGCATTTGAGAAAAGGCAAACAGTCAGTTAAGAGCGGTCCCATTTCCTCTTTAGTCAACATGTTGTTTCCCACAACTGGAGTCTTGGACTGTTTCTACATAGTAGTGTTTAAAATGAACTGTTTCAATTAATGGTTAATTAGTAGTCATAAGGGCGGCACGGTGGCGTGGTGGTTAGCACTGTCGCTGCGCACCTCCAGGCCTGGGGTTCAATTCCTGCCTTGGGTCTG
>JABJVR010007626.1:0-11336 GCA_025773905.1 Chitala chitala | reverse complement strand
GAATGGGCAAAAATACCAGTGGAGACATGCAAAAAGCTGGTCAGCAATTATAGGAAGCGTTTGATTGCTGTAATAGCTAATAAAGGCTTTTCTATTGATTATTGAGAAGGGTATGAATAATTTTGCACATGCCACTTTTTGTTCTAATGTAAATAAAAGATGAGTACAGTAACTTTAAATCAGAATTTGCCAGGGGTATGAATAATTTCGGGTTGACTGTATATTCTCATGTTCATGGACATGCTGTCAGTCTTGTTGGTTTGGCCAGAGATTTTCGTCAACATCACATCTGATGTTTTCCCTTGCTATGTACCAGTGTGATGACACTGGACCTGTTTATATGAGGCTGTAGTCTCCGACCAGCCTCTTCCTTTGGAAGACCAAGGTTTACAACATGGTCCACAAGCATGGCTCTGATTTCATCAGAGACTCTTTGCCTTCTTCCTCTTCCTCTCCTACCACCATGCATTCGTATGCCTCTTCTTCCTCTTCTGCAAGCTTGTAGCTGCTGTTCAGGGATTGTGCTATGAGCTCTGTATGCTTCCATTGTGTTTGGTTGATTGTGATTCCTACTTCATTACTCTCACCTGGCAGGTAATTAGCCAATTTACTGTTCCAGACATACAAACACTGTCTTACATGTATTTGCTTAAAAAAAAAAAACCTGTGTATGAGAGATTTTGATAATTGAATGGATATTTTTGCATGTGACGCCAAAAACAATGAAAAAATGTGAAGTTTGACTGTGAAGAGTTTGATAGTTTTGCAGAGAATGAAGTAATGAGTTTTGAGCAGTAAGCCATGTACAAGTGATTTTTGTGCAGATTCGTACAGAATTGTATTTGCTCTGCAATTGAGAAAAACTGTAATGCAAAGAAATAACAAGAGCTGAATCTGGAGACCAGTTACATGTGAGCTTGTGGAAGTGAGAACTTGAAACGGCAGTAGGCTGGACCGTCATGTGCCAGCACTCTCCACCCTGCTTATCTCACTTCCTGTTGGGTACATTGTCAGTGATTGGCAAGGCACTGTTCTTACCCACAGCAGTGTGCAGCCCCTTCTGCCACGGGAGTGAATGATGCAATGTCAGGCCATTTGCAAAGAGCACAGTTTGCATCATATATGACTAAAATGCAATTGCACCCGAGCTATTACTCACACACTGTTTTGTCTATGTAATTATCCACATCAGTTTAATTGCACTCTTGTTCAGAAGGAAAGAGCGTGTCTAATTCATGATGACGCCTCCCCCCCCCCCGTTCTGGCAGATGCGGTGGTGTCGGACTTGACCCTGCATGTGAGCGGCAGTGTGGACTTCCTGCAGAGCTACAGCGGCCTGAAGGCAGACAGTGAGGGCGTGGGGGAAGAGTCGGACACGCTCCCGGAGCTTCTGTTCCCGTTCACGTGTCGCCTGTGCGGCCTGGTGCTGGACGACGACGAGGGCACGGCAGGCCAGGTGTGCTCCAAGTGCACCCTTGACATGCTGTCCAAAGAGCCGCCCGGGAGCCCTGACAAGGCCGACAAGGCGTACCCGTGCGCCGCCTGTCCCTTTGTCACACAGTACCCCAACCACCTGGCGCGCCACATGAAGACGCACAGCGGCGAGAAGCCCTACAAGTGCCCGGAGTGCGACTACGCATCGGCGCACTTCGACAACCTCAAGCGGCACCACCGCGTGCACACGGGAGAGAAGCCCTACAAGTGCCGCCTGTGCGACTACGCGTGCGGCAACCTGGCCAACCTGAAGCGGCACGAGCGCATCCACTCGGGCGCCAAGCCGTTCAAGTGCGCCGTGTGCAGCTACAGCTGCAACCAGAGCATGAACCTGAAGCGGCACATGCTGCGGCACACGGGCGAGAAGCCCTTCAAGTGCCAGGAGTGCCCCTACACCACGGGGCACTGGGACAACTACAAGCGGCACCAGAGGAAGCATGGGCACGCCGCCGACGGCTGGATCAAGGTGCAGACGCCCGACAACGAGGAGGAGGAGGGCGAGATGTGAGGGCGGGAGCAGAGGAAGCACGGGCACACCATCGACGGCTGGGTCAAGGTGTAGATGCCCGAGGAGGGCGGGAGCAGAGGCTGCCCATTGGACACTTGCAGCACTGCTACCAGCATGTCGTTTGTGTTTAGATCAATTTCAGTTCAGACAGTATGGAGGCTCTCTGCTGTGTGAAATTATGCACAGGTTTTTTTTTTTTTTTTTTTTTAAAGACGATCGGAATGTTCTGTTGCCTTTTTGGGGGGTGGATGTTTTGGTCGGGTGTGATTGATTTAAGGGGTATGGGTGTGGATCGAGTTTTGAATTTATTTTTTTTTTCCCTCCCCATGCCACTGCAAAATGCTGCACTGATCAGGGGCTCCTCTAACACTTATTGAAGGGTGTTAGAGGGTGCTGATGAGACTGCCCCGTGTGTGTGTGTGTGTGTGTGTGTGTGTGTGTGAGAGCGCGAATGCGTATCCACGCACCATTTAACAGTTGTGTTGCTTTTTTGATTGGTGTGCGTTATTTACTGTGAAATGGTCCTTTTTTCCTTGAACACAAGTCAAAATAAATATGGGCGTGTCAAAATGACAAAGCTTATTTTTGTTTCCAACATTTCGTATTCATTTCTTCTGAAGGTCTGAATTATCTTTTATCTTAATCTTTCATTCTATGGGATGTTAAAGTCGAATGGGGCTGGGAGTGTGGTTCTCATGTTCTGTCTAATGGTGGTGCACCATGTGAAGAACATCTGCTAGTGTAGCTGGAGGTCCTCACTGAATGTTGACCGTGTCGGTGCCCAGTAATGGCATGTTGCTCTTTAGGAGGGAAAATCATGCATTTGTGAAGCAGGTTGCTGCTTTAGCTCAACCCATAAGCACCATAGGCAAAGCAGGGGCCAACTGTCCGCTACACAGAATGTGCAGTGTTTTGAACCATGAAGTGCATTTGTGTTTGCTCACCGGGTTTAACAAATAATAGAACTGAAGTGATTGAATGTTAATCTCTGTGCCTTTTCTGATGGTCAAGAAGCTGTTGGACGGGACGGTAGTCCTTTGCTGGATGTCTGAATGTTTTGTTCTGTTCTACCTATAGAATCAAGCACAATGACAGGCTGATCTGAGCACTATGAACTGAATTTTATGTTTTTAAAACGAGCATTCTGCAAAACATGATATCAGAAGAGATGGACTGTGAACTTTTGATTTCGTCAGGAGTGTGAATATACCTGTTTGTTATATAGAGTGGCAGGAGAGCTGGGATGTGTGAAGTTGTGACCGACAGATGTCCATAAAGAGTGCTGCTGTTTCCATAGCAGCCGGAGTGCTGACCTGGACGTTACGAGGAGTTACATTTAAGTCGGCAGACCTCAGTGTGAGGCTCCGGGTCAAATCTTTGCTCTTCAGAAAAAGTGATCTGAATTTCCTGAGCTGCCACACACAAACTCATCCAGCTTAACACTTGTCAATATTTAATAGCCACTAAAAAGAGCAAGTTTAATTAATTAGTATGGTTATTAATATTTAATTATGTTGAAAACAAAATCACCTGATTGTTAGCGGTGAATGTGGCAATGCTGTAATTACTTTTTCTTTCATTTTGCAAACTTCAAGGGACCACATGCATCTAATTGGCCAATTAGTGTGATTCATTCTCATTAGGTCTTGTTAATTAATTATAAACCGATCACATCAAGATAATAAAGCCACGCTGTGATTTTAATTGCTTAAAGAATTTCTGCCTGACTGCTCTTAATTACAAGCCTATGGTTATATTGGCATGGAATATGAACCCTCAAATATGGTTTATTATAATTGCATTCCAGTGTTTTCATCAGATTAATTTTTGTAGACAAAACTAATCTTCTTGCATGTAGCACTTGTGATTTTGTGATAAATTTTTCAAGGAAAGCGTGCCATCTGTAAATGGATGTGCTTTGTCTTTACCCCACTGCTGTTCACCGCAGGAAGTCGTAGGAGTATTTCATAAGGAGCGCCTCAGTCATCGGTCATCATACAATATGCGTCACCAGTCAGTGTTCGTGGCTGGCTCAAGGGTGCTGCTGATTTTGCAAAAACATCCAATCGTGTATCTTGCATGTGAAGATTCACTGTGAAAGTGGACAGGCTCTGTGAGGCATCCCAGGGAGTTTGCAGGCCACTAGGGGGCACATTCACAACAGCAGTTAGCTGCTCTATTCAACTCTCACGGGTAAGCGTAGGACTTAGCAGCAGGAAAAGAGTTTAAAAGTATAAAGTTTTTCTTATGCATAGAGAAGAAGATGCCACACACGTGTGTATGGCTGATTCTTAACTTTATTTAAAAAGATGTAATGGGGAGAAAATGGCATACATCACGACAAGTTAAATTGAGGAAGTGGGAATATGATGTGTGTTGGGTTCTGGTTCATCTGCCTGTCACAACAGAACACACATTTAACCTGTACAGAGAGAATCTTTGTGAGGCCAACCAGAAAGTCCTTTTTGAAGTTTTCGCAAATCATTTGCATGGTGTTTTCTGCTGTGCTTAAACGCCAGTTCAGTCACGGACACATGGGAGTCTTGGAGCATCTTGCTTTTGAAGGGTTCACAGTGCAGTGGCTGGTTGAAGGGGACCAAACCTCACAGAAAATGCCCGACTTGGTTCCGTTTTACCAGCCACAGCGAGACCCTGTGCCTAGGTGGGCTAGCACATGTTCAGCACATGAGGTACAGCTGTAACACACTGGCCAGGTCATTGACTGTGTCCTCATCGTTAGAGAGACCTTAAAGAGCTGCTTTTTAATTTGTATGCCTGCATTTCATCTCCCAAACTACGGATCACGTGATTTGTGTAAAACCTACATTATGCAATACGTCTCTCGCCGTCCACAGCGGTGTGGAAGTCCTCTGGAGTTCCAGGTTCGTGGCACATGCTTACACAATCTGCCAGTCCACATGCTGTGAATGTTTTTAAGCACCCAGCTTTTGTAAGTTTATTCATCTGATAAGTTTCAGAATACTTGTGTGTGTGCATATTGACATTATTGGCACGACACATGAAAACTAAACACACACACACACACCTTTTAACATTGCTGCATATTATACACCAACACATATACGCTGTACTGTTATTTTGACTCTGAACAGGCCATGCGTTGTGTGGCTTGTCAAAATGATATGACAAGTCCTTTGTTGTATACTCAAAGTGGCCCTTAAAAGAGGACTGAGGTCCCTGCTGAAACCACACACTTCCTTACATTCCATACTTCATATATACATATGGGGAGGTGAGGAAGTGTGTCGCTTTAGAGGGTAATGACTAGCAGGTTTTTTTTGTCATTTATTTTTTGATCCTTCTCGAGACATGCATTCTGGAGTCATTGAGTTTCATTAAAATGAAAAAGTAAATTAAGTGTACTGTGAAAATGTAAAATCTGGGCTGGGTTGGGCTTTGTAAAAGTTGTTTTTCATGGGTCATTGCACTATCATTTAATTTTCTGTTTAATTGCATCCCATTATTATGCAGCTATAATGAACAGATTCAAGTGATTAGGAAGACAAAATATTAGGAGAGTTCGTATGAAGGATCCTGATACATAAACTGTTAAGCCTTTAAATTAATTGCAAGTTTAGCTGTGAAGGAGTCGTGATAAACCACCTTGTGTGTTCCTTCAGTACTCCATCACTGTCAAAGTAGTGAGCTGGAGTGGGCCAGAAAGGTGCAGCTCACACATGTGGGTTAGTACAGTGGCACAAAGTGCCTCCATCTCTCCTGTGGAGGAGCATTTTGGTCCAATAGCACATACTTCCTCACCTGTGAATCAGTCAGCATTACCCTGTTTATGCTCAAGGCAACACGGTGGCCATTAAAAGTCACCTATGTTCTTTCCAGTATCATTTAAGGGAGGGGGTGGACTTTTCCCACAACTTTTGTATAGTAAGTGTCAGCCTATGTCAAACCTTTGCCTTTTGGTTCTCCACAGATCATCCCTCCAAGGCATTATGCTGTTGCAGATCAATATCAGAGCACATCTTCTTGCACAAGCCAAAGTTCAACCAAAGATACTGTTTTGTCAAATTATTTAGATGTGATATCAGTAAAGTTCATTCCATTAAAAATAAGTAAAGGCAACACAGATAAAACTTGAAAGATTTTGCAGTACCACTGAATAAGTAAATAGATATCTAAACAAAACATTAAAAATTGGTTCTGTTCACATTGATTAAATCAACCTTTTAAAGTCAAATTATCCTGCATAGATAAATTCACACGTTTCAATGGATGAGGACGTAGGCGTTACTGTCAGTCAACTGGCTAATGTCAGCATCAGATGATTTGCTTGATTTTAGCTAACTGGCTATAATGAAAAAATGTGCTTAAGATGAATATGGTCTTATGGTGTAGTAATGTTCTAATCAAAGTAATGGTGTAGTAATGTTTTTACCAAAACAACGGTGTAGTAATGTTCTCACCAAAGTAACAGTGTAGTAATGTTCTAATCAAAGTAATGGTGTAGTAATGTTTTTACCAAAGTAATAGTGTTGTAATGTTCTCACTAAAGTAACGGCGTATTAATGTTCTCACCAAAGTGAAGGGCTTTTTTCTGAGGCTCCTTAGCTCTATGGCAGCAGCAGTGAAACTGTCCTGGATTTTCATTTAAAGCTCCTCTCCTGTCCCTCTTAGCTGTCCTTCTCTGGTCTCATCCTGGTTGGCGTTTAGCACCTGGACTGTGTCCAGACTGGGCCTCGTGGCCTGGCCTTTTCTACCCTTCTGCTAACCCCCTTAGCAACAGCCTCCCACCTGTTGGTGTCGTTTAGGAAGCCCAGGCTCTCCTTGCGCCTCCTGTCCTGCCCAATCAGCCTCCCGTGACAGACAGAGCAGGCCTGTGGAGTCACACCTCTCAGCTGTTCTCCCTGTACAGCCCTCACACTCCCAACACCCACAAGTCCCTGCTACACTGTATATCAGTCGCTCGTCAAGGGAAAAAAAAGGAGAAACAGCTGTAAAGGGCATTTTATTAGAAGGATGCAGTTTAGGGAGCACAGCTGAATTAGTCTGTGTACAGCTACCCTGTCTGAGTTAGCGTGTTGGAGAAACCGTCCTGTGCAGACTTTAATTACCAGTTTCTCTTTGAAAATTTGTTGTGCTTCAAGTGTTGCAAAGTGTTGTAATGAAAAATACTGAAATGTTAAGTAAATATATAGTGATAATTCTGGAAATTTAATTCAATCTACATCCAAACAGTACACTCTTAAATGCAATTTATTTCTGTATGTTACATTGTGTGAACAGAATGTGGTATGTGTTACTTTTACATTATTGTTCAGAGTGAAAGTCATGGTGAAGATAAATGGAATGGGGTGGTTATATTTTCTTTACTGAACATCTCCAAACTTCAAAATGCAACAAAGCTGTTGGCTCCTAGCGTTGATGGACACAACACAATTCCTTTCATAACACAGTAGGAAATCCATAATTACTCTCCTGATTCTCTCATTATCAGGAGAGCTTGGTGCCAGCTGTTGGCCTTCAGACTGATACAGCTGTTTCTGACAGCCTCTGGACTCTGAATGTTAAACACTCCATATATTATGAGGAACTAGGGTTTAGAGGTGAAAAGCCACTGCTGTTGGGTTAAATAGGACACGTGGAAGGCTCATTAAGGACTGTAGCCAAAGCTGGCACAGTGAAGACACGATATCATACAGTCACCAGGTATTTCTACAAAAAAAATATAATCCCTGGCAGAGCCTTATTCCATCACATTTCTTATGTGAACATCAAAAAACATTGACATCCCAGTGTATAACCAGCCCCCACAGTCTTTATAACTTTAACCATTATGTGGTTCAGCGACGGGTATCGACAGGTGTGGGCTGTGACTAGTTACACTGTCAGCAGCTAAAGCACTAGCTAATTATTTTATTACTCATGGCACGTTTAAAGCAAGTCTGGCAGGTGAGTGTCAAACAATTTGAGCTTTGTTCAGTAATTAACAGAAGAGATGGGCTGACAGTAAATGAAGCTTTGTCTCCATCAGAATATGGCAGCCATCCAGGCCCAGCAGAAGAGCTGGCAGCTGCTGGCTTCATGGTGAGAATGTGAGTAAAAGCGGTAATTCTGGGAATGTAAGGTGCTGCCTCGTGGGCCTCTTGCTAACATGCAGCCTGAAACTGCTCTGGGCTCCTGCATTTCTCTTCTCAGTGTATGACTTGGTCTACTCTGGGTGTGAGGGCCCAACCTCTTAGAAAAAGCCTGGGGAGCCTGGCTGTCATCCCTAAATATCACTCTTTGGCCATTGTGTCCTTCCTTTCCTTTAGTCTTTAACCCCCCCTAACCATGTACTTGTCCCTCCCCCATCCCTATCACACATGCACACTTGGAGACATTCTGGCCATGGCTCCAGCTGTCCAGATCGGCCCAGTTCACACACTCCACAGCACACATGGCTGTGAGCAGGTGTTGGAGGCCTCGCTGCCCCTCCACAGAGCACCAGCCCCCTCTCTCCCATTCCCAAGGCCAGGTGCTCCTGCTGAAATCTGTCGAGTCCCAATCGCCTCAGTCCTTGTGCTTTGACTTTCTGTCCCTGGCTGAGGAATGGTATTTGCATTTAACACATTTCAGAAATCCTGCAGATACCAGTGTCTCACTCAGGACCTGGGTGGGTCTCGGTGTCTGACTCAGGACTTGGGTGGGTCTCGGCGTCTGACTGAAAAGCCATGACACTAAGTGTTAATGTTACAGCAACTGTGCCAGGACTCAGCCTGCAGACAGCCCTTGTCACGGGCACCCCACTGACAGAGCTCCAAAAAACCTCTTACACAATAATAATAACGTTAGTATAACATTAAACAGAAAACAAGGGGTTAAAATTAATTAGGGACCAAAGGATGGAATTCAAACAACAATCTCACAATTCCTTTTACAAGATCACATCTTGAACAAACCACGGAATGAGATAAACAAGAAATAGCATCACTTTGCCATTTCAGCTGTGTAACGTATCAATAAATTAACTGTTGTTTTTTTTATACTACAATTCCAGTTACTTTAGAAACTTGATTTAACTTACATGGTCCAAAGTAAAACTTCATAAATTAAAGCATTCCCCGCACAGTTAAAAAGAACTCTGTTAATTTTTGTCTGAAATGAGGGTTCTATTAACAACTGAAAAAAACTAATCTTGAAAATGTAACTGTTTGTTAATACAGTTTTCAAATCTTCATGTGTATTCAGTGCAAGTGGAAAGCTATAGACTCACAGGTTTGAACTCCACACTGCGTGTACGTACGTGTGTGTGTGTGTGTGTGTGTGTGTGTGTGTGTGCATGCGACCTGTGGTGAGCTGGTGTCCCATGCCTCCTGGGATGGGTTCCAGGCTTCCTGCAACCCTGACTTGGACAAGCGGTGTACAGAATGAATGGATGGATGGAAGTACTTGGTTTAAGATTTCATAATTTTCCTGAAAACAGCTTTGATATGGCAACAAAAATTTAAAGAACTAGTGGAACCCTGACCACTAACAAATGAAAACCTTTTGCTCATGAAAATCACAAGCAGATGTTTCCTAACAAAAAGAGAAGTAGAAAGTAGTTTTCCCTGGGGGGTAAAGGTTGTCTGCTTGCAATTGGCCTGATATACAGTGTATATATAACACAAACCTCTATTGAATTTTTATCACATATAAAAAAACTCAGTTTCGGTATTAGCCCATATCGGCATCAGAAAAACAAAAGGATGAAAGTTTAATGCCAGCCAGACCTTCCATACTCTTCTGTAAGTTTCATACACTTCCAATTTAGCCTTAGACTGTCAACCAGCTGCAGAAAGGAGCTGATTCCTTTGGCACAGTCTTGCTTATAAGTTCATTGTTGCTAAGTAATTATTAACTACGTACACAAAAGTCATTATGGCCATGATTTTTAGTTTTTGAAACCATTGTAATTTGCATATATGAATGTCATTACATTTGACTTAAATTGTGCTCATAAGGGGGGTATTCAAATGCAAACATTGTTTTCTTTCTCAGTATCAGTTTGTCTGTTTTACACTCCATTAAAACACAAACATATTTGGCAAAATGTATGGAATCGTCACACTTGTAGGATGTTCATCCAGCTTTTGTACTTTGTAGCAGATAAATCAGACATGACACAAAAGTGATTATTTTAAACAGTTGAACATTATGGCTTTCTAAAACAGACCTCAGACAAATCAAATGCAGTTCTTTTGCATGCTGAAATATATAATTTTTTTCATATCAAGGAAAGTAAAAAAATATGGAATCACTCAATGTTCAGAAAAAATCATTAAGAACAGCAAAGAAAATTAACAATCAGTACTTTGTCGCCTCTGGCCTTTACGATGGCCTGAGTTCATTGAGGCATACTTGACTTAAGAAAAAATATCAGTCCGGTTCCAACTTTCCCGAATTGTAGTCGGCAGCTCACTTGTGCTGTGATGACTCCATCGTTTTTGCCAGGACTGTATATACAAAGTAACATATTGTGCTCTTTATTGGTGAGCGTGTCGGTATGCTAAATTCATCTAGGCAAAAACGAAAGAATAAAGTCCCTCAAGCGTAGCGATGCGTTTAAAGTTTAAATTTGCATAAGGGGAGCATGCTGGCATGTATTGTTAGTCGACGAAGTACTAAGGTCGTATTGTTATATGTTACAGCGATCAAAAGCTCTGGTTGGTGCTGATGTTTGTTCAGGAGGTGTCGTGATTCACCGGAGTTTAAAATAGAAAAGAAAAATAATAATACCGTTAAGAACTACTGACCTCAATGGGCCTGGTAAGAGTTCTTTATAAAATATACATTTATACGTATACATACTGTATATATACCAAAACCGTTCAAAAACTCATAGCAAGTAGTGTTATTCAAAGGTCGCTGTCAGTAGTGTGTTAGTGCAGATACGTTTGTTTCAGTTTTTATTCAGAAGACAGGGTGACACACGGAGATGGTGTTAAACCGCTGTGACCACTTCAGTGATGCTCACCAAATTTTAACGCGAGATTGTTCGTTCTTTAGGAAATCGTCCCTCAAAAGCAATTAAGATTTACTGTGTAATGAAACAGGACTCCGTTTATGAGGCTTCCGGGCGCAAAATGTAAAGTTGATGAATGTAATTCGAGTACAGACGGTACAGTGTACTGTTATTTTAATGGAGATCAAAACGGGAGCAGGGATGACGGCAGCACTTTGGGATTGTAAGGACCAGTTAAGAATAAGGATGCGGGGGGGGGGGGTGCTAACGATTGTCTCTTCAGTTGAATATCGGGGTGGTTGTTGCTGTCATACATCGTCACGGTTGTGTAGCAGCGGAAGGAAGTGGAGTAGGGGCTAGGAGGGGGGCAGTGGG
>JABJVR010007625.1:0-11338 GCA_025773905.1 Chitala chitala | reverse complement strand
CACACACACACACACACACACACACACACACACACACACACACACACACACACACACACACACACACACACCAGCCACCCCGACAGTGTTTCCCCTGCAGAAACAAAGAAAGGACGATTGTAGGACTGTCATGCTGTCAGGAGTCCAGGATTCCATATTTATTCTATTCATTTTTTTGTCTTTTAATTTTCTTTATGTGATTTTAGTTGGTAATTGAGAATCTGCTGTTTTGAACTCTAAGTTATGAAGCCAGACTGCCTGCTTCTATAACTACTTTTGCCAAATGTAATATTTACCTGCCGCTCTTTCCAGTTTGAATGTCTAACTGCGAGAGTGGGCTGCTGTCAGGAGTGGGAATGAGTGGAAAAGATAGGAAATCACTTCTCGGCAGTTCCATGTACTTCTCAGAGTCTAGTCCTGGAAGATTCTCTACAAAAAAATTTCTTATTCCTCACCTGGATTAAATGGTCATGCACACACACTGAGACACGAAGTGGTGCAGAAGACCTCATCCTGTATTGACAACTATTTTAACAAGTGAAGCAACAACCATAACGGCATACAAAAAACATTGTTCTTAAATTATTTTACATGCTCATAAGACTTTATTTTCTCTTATTATTTTTGTCATTGCTGCATTAAAGTCGACCATGTCTGAAGTGTTGTCGGGCTCTCTGAAGCGTGTGAAGCACTTTGCAAGTTTGTCGTCTAGAAGAGACATTAGCTCTACTGTGGGAGGACCCAGTTCTCATCATTTACAAGGCCTGCTGACACAGAGCATGCTTGACGCTGTTAGCTGCCAAATTAGGAGTGCTTGTTTTCACTTTGATCTCCAGATTTCACAGGAATGGTGTCCCAGCTAACTTTCTCTCCCCTTCATATTCCTGTCAGTCTGTTTATCAGGTGGATGTGGGGTGCATTTTATGTGTCAGCTTTTGGTGGGGGAGACTTTGGTTTTATCTGAAGCCAAAATAAAAATAACACTATGGGTCTATAATTAGTCTGAATGGGCAAGATTGTTACCTGAGATTTAAAAGCATATCCTCACTCAAAGCTGTTAAGAGACAGTTTCCATTGAAAAGTGTTATGTTGCATCAGCTCGGTTTTAACACTTGGTAGAATTTCCTAGTAACAAACGTATTTTGTAAAGCAGCGGTTGAGGATGTTTAGTACCGACTTTATACCCATTTTGTAAAATGTGCAGAGCAGTATACACTTGTGGTGTAACACGTACAATTTTCTCATGCGTATTTCCACCATGCAAATGTGCATGCTGTCCTGTTAAGCTCTGTACGAATGTAATGTTTCCTTGGAAATGGTAGGTGGGTGTATGCAGAACAGACCCCCACTCCATCAGAGGGAATGATCTGATATACACAGCATTATTCATGGCCATAGGTTTATCTCAATCACAAGTGTTTGGACAATGTCAAGATATAAAGCAGCCTGTTTGGAAACACTTAGAAGCATGTGGTCAGATAGAGCTGGGTTCAGATGCCTACACACTGCAAACTGGCCACAGAGCCACCATGTTACTTTTAAGCAACATCTTCATCTATTCATTCAGTCATTGTGATTCCGATGATGGAACAACAGCAGCCGCATCTGAAAACAACCATTCAGCTTTTTACTTTACCAGAGTGCCAACTATCTGCGTAACTGTATTACCAAATGCCACATGTACTTTAAAACATTGTCATTTGTAGGACCATTTTATTTTTAAATTGATGTACATTTCAAATAAGGCAGGACTTTTTTCAAGGTGGTCTGAATGTGGCAGGTCTCTGAGCAGCAAACGTGATTATTTGTCCTTTTTTCTTACAGCAGAATTGATTCATTTAATTAAAACTGTTTGTATTTAATCCTCTAAGTGTTGGTAATCAATACTGTCTTACACTTGCGAGTCTCAAGAGTACCTCCAGGACATACCTGCTGACTGCCTTTTGACCATGTGTCACACTATAGATCAGCCTTTGGAATGTTATCTGCTGATGTCAGATGGACATTTATTACAGCCCACACGTTTTACCTCAATTGTTCTGCTCTTGCATGCCTGAACAGATGAAACGTGACTTCTATTGATCATCTACTATGGGCATGTTACAGTTGCAGACTTCATCTCGGGAAGTGTCTTCAGTTTTAGATGGTTTGAAATGTAGGGAATAAAATTGCAGTGAATGGCATATGTGTGGTTCACATCATTTAGCCTCAATGGCAGAGCTGACCTTTCAGGAAGCTGGTGTTATATTTGACTACATTTGAGGTGTCTTGACATTATAGTTCCTCAAACAGGGTTTCACAGTGTTGCCCGAATCTTATAAACGGTCCTTCAAGGTGAACCTTTAGGGAGACAGTGGCGGTAAGGTAGGATGTGTTTTCTCCTTAATTAGCAGCCTGGTTTGTCTTCCGTTTCCCCTTCTGACCTCATGACGTGAGCAGACTGGAGGACAGCTGGATGTTTAAGGTTCCACAATAATAATGTTGTGATGTCATGTACCTGTGAGTCTGTCTGTTTTGTTAAGGTCCTCCAGCCAGCCAGCAGGGGAACAGGGAATGTAGAATGAAAAGATTGCTCTCATTTTGACCTGTCCCACCAGGCCGACAAATGAAATCCTGCTGCGCCCTGACCCGGCCAGCCAACACGCTCCTGCCAAACCATTTGGGGCTGGTTCTCAGTGTCATCTCTTCACCAGATGGTGCTGGTGTTCTGGCAGGGAGGAGAGGAAAGCACTTTCAGCGGGAATCGACCTTTTCTGCAGTGCTGACAACATCCGACTCATTTTTCTTGGGCCTTTGTGAGGATGCCGCATGCTCTGCTGGAAGCCCTGTGTTAGAGCCTTAGCAATATCAAAGATACTGTTGTACGACGGGAAGACGTGTGGTGTTTTACACAGAACTGTAAGGCACACTGGTCTGTGCCCCCCACCCCCCCATTTATACAATGTTGCTGTGCTGTAGGGGATTGGGCAGTCAGTTGGCCTTCGACCCTTTGAGTTGTTTTTCTGCCATATGTTAAAGAGTTTTGATTCCTGTGTTGTGTTGTGTTGTGTTGTGGCCTTTCAGACTTTTTTTGTCCCATGAGTAAATTTAGCAAGTTTGCACATAACTTACTGTCTTGCTACAGCTTTAAGCACTTTGAGGCAATTCTGTTGGGAATGGCACCATTTAAAAAAAAAAAAAAAAAAAATGAAAATGAATTAGATTTCCTTGAACAGAGGGCTGTTACGGATGACTGAAGCTCATATTCGCTGATCTGCTGCACGGGGGGCTTCATGGGGCTCTCATTATGTGAGCGCCTCTTGTGGAAAAACAAAGCACAGCCTGACAAGAGGAAGGCAGCCATGTGCGCGTGAGAGCGTCGGAGAGGCCGCCCTTTGCGCTCGGCCTCCTCGCCGCCCCTCCGCACCACGGTGTCCTCCTCGTCATTAGCGCCGTAATTCCGGCGTGCAGTGCTGATGATCTCGCCGCGGAGGCAGATGTCTTTATATTAAATTACCGCACAGAAAGCTTCCAGCCGCGTGTTTTTCAGCCCAAATTGATTTACCGTTGGATTGCAGCTGCAGCTGCTTTTACGTGGCAGCGCTGAAGCGGGCTTATTCAGAGGACATCAAACACACAGCTAAACCTGCATGTGCACCGCTGTGCCAGTTTGATGTCAGCTTTCTAAGCTACGTTTTGTACATGCAAATGATTCATGTTTTGTTTCAAAGCTCTTTTTTGCCTTCAAAGTTCTGAGGCAGTAGATTGCAGCAGCGTTGCGCGTTTTTCCTCCTCCTACATGTTCTAGTCTTGTCGGATTAACTCAGTGCAGGGAGGGATGCGGTAAACTTTCCTCCGTTCATTGAGAGTTGGCCACATTAAAATACAGAGTCGTCGAGCCCTACTCAAACTTGAATGGCAAATCCTGTTATGAGAGATTACATGAAAGGCCTTTCTAAAGGCCAAATCCATCAATGATTGACTGCTGTTCTCATGAGGAGTAGAATCAACAATTCTGGGATTTAGTTTTAAACAGTAACTATGTCAACCTGATTGGAGTGCATCACTCAGTGGAGATGAGAGGATTGATCATCTGAATGAAGCACAGTGTGAAGATAAGAGCTGGTTGTCAGTTTGTCTTGCGTGGCCTGCCCACCAAATGGTTTCATGAGCTCATGTGCAGAAATCCAAGAGAAACGCGATGGTGATGGTTTTAGGGGCACATTGGTTGGAGGAGCTGTCTCACTCGTGAGCAGGAACCCTATGGAGGAACCTGCTGTCCTCCGCTGAATGCGTTGGTGCAAGTCTTCCTGCGAGATGTTCTTCTGTGGTGCACGCCTGCACAAGATGCTGCAGCTCTTTATCCCGTTTTTATTTTTATTTTATTCCTTTTTCTAAACCACACCCATATGCACAGGCATACATACATGTGCGCGTGCACACACACACATTCCAAATCGCTGACACAGGGTCAGTTTTACTTTTGGGATTAAAGGCATGTGATAATGATTGTGAGCAGAGCATGTTTAGTCTGCAGTGCCTCTTCAGCAGTGTGGTTCATGACTTTAAGGCAGAGGAAGGAAAGCGCTTCCCACTGTAGCTCACCATGACTTTGTGGTTGACCACATCTTCCCAGGCTCTGAGACCTCATGCTCCTCAGCATCCCTCCCACTGATGCTTTAAAGATACAGGACCATATTGGCATTGAATTGGTCATGTGATGTAAACCCTGTTAAAGGAACATGTGTCTTTCAAGATCATAAAGTACTCACTTTCTGCCTTAGCAAATTATGGTGTGGGTTTGACTTTACATAGCTGGATAAAAGACAGAGAGAACTAACACAGCAGATGCACACACAGGCTTTCATACACTCAAAGCCTGCCTTTTCATGACATATGTGCTGCATTCATGCTTTTGGGTGTTACTTCTGCGTGCATATGTGGAGGAGGCAGGACCACTGCTGCAGATAATAGGGTCCCATGGTAGATATGTAAGATGTTAAGGTGTTATTTACATTTACATTTTATTTATTTAACAGACACCTTTGTCCAGTGTGATTTACAATAAATAATAGTACATGTGCATGTCACAAACAAGGTCAAACAGTACTAGAGAATCTAACTAACATTAAGTGCTGTTCTGTCATCAAAGTGCACAAAATTAAGTCTGGCAATTGTCACAACGTCATTCAAGTAAAGCATAAACAAATAAACAGTACATCTGAAATAACTAGAGAAACAGATACTGAATGAACTAGAGAAACATTTACGAGCAACTAGTCAACTCCATTGCCGCAACTGAGAATGAAAAGCACAGATGCAAAGATTTCATGTTTTAAGTCCTAAAGTGCTCCCTGAAGAGATGTTTTCAGCTGCTTGCGGAATGTGGATAGTGACAACGAGGTCCTCAAAGCGGAGCAAGTGTCATGTTATATTCTTGGAATTGTCCTAGGTTTTCATGCCCTACAGGACACCTAGGAGGGAGTATTGGATATTGCTGTCTCACCTCTGTCCCACACCCCAACCTTCTACTGTCCCTTAACATTAACTGTGCCATAGGAATATAAATGCATATAAATCTTTCATGCAAGTGGATTACTCTCCCTGCACCTTCACAATCCCATAAACCCACAGAGGTCATTGAACCTTCAGCAAAAAGAGCAGATGAATGAATTGTAGCATGGTGCTCATATTAATAACACAGCACACCACATTAGTGCTACCTTCCCTATATATATTTAAGTACTGCTAAGTGCGAGATATTTATTCTTAGCATTTCTCATGCATTTGGGTGAGGAGTCTTTAGTCTGCAATGGAGAATGCAGTTCTAAGAGTCAGAACATTGGCACCGTCCGATGTTAAACACAGGAAAGGTGACTTTGTGGAGAGCTTGGCAGAGGTGTGGAAAGGCATTTCTAAGTTACCAAGCGACCTAAGTACGCTGTTTACTGTGGATGTTCACACCCCCATTCCTGACATTAATCTAGGATCTATTTACTCAGTGGTGGCTGTTGCTGCTTGTATGAAAGATTGACTGACTCATAACTAGCTGAACAGATGCATCCACTTTGGGCATAAGAAGCCTAATGGGACATACAGGAAGACTGAAGCTGAAGTACTCCAGGTGGAAGATGCTGACGGTTAAGACTAGAAATGGAGGAGAGGGCAATGAGGAGAGGAATCGCTTCTGTGGATTCTGGTGGAGAAGAATGTGCACACTTTAATTAACTCCCTGTTTGGTAGGACAGGTTCAGCTAATTTCTGAGACATGAATGGGTGTTTTGTTGCAAATATGGCTCCCTCTGCATAAAATAGGTAGGCTGTTAATTTAGCTGGAAACAGTGTTGGTAATATTAGCATTGCGCCTTTTAGTTCTCCACAGCTGTCAGTGTGCTTCTGTTCACTGCAGTTTTTCACCTTTTTTTCCACAAAACACAGTTCTTAGGCTGGTGTAATTGTTGTAATCAAATGTATTTTTCCTGCAATATGCTAATGGGTTTTCAGTTATTGGAACGCAGAAGTCTGTTTAATATAAACATGCATGCACTGAAAGACCTTGGTTTGTGAAAGTCTTCTCCGAAGTGTTGATACAGGCACTGAGAGTTGTCTCAAAGTTCAGCTGATAACCTCTGAAATGATTACATAAAAGTAGAGAGAGAGAGAGAGAGAGATGCCACATGACTGGCACGTTTGCACGTGCTTCTGTGTCTTCCTGCGACTCCTCTGACGGGGAGCCGTTACAGCAAAGCACAGAATGATTCCTCCCACGGCTTTGCGCTGCTGAACATTACAGTGATCGCGGCGAGGCCCGTCGGTCTTCTCAAACGCACAGTCAGCAGTTGGGGGCGTGGTCACAAATTTTGTGTGATAACCAGCTGCTCTTTGCGTTGTGTTCAGCCGCTCTTCATTGCCGTTGATGATCACTTGCTGGCAGAAGTTGCTTCAAGAGACTGGTGATGCTTGCTATTTTGAAGGCAGGACCTCTCCAAGCCTCAGTCTCGTACAGGAGCTCATACAGACTCTGGTTGGTGTTATCCCAGAATCCCTCACTGATAAGGCGGAGCCGGTTGGTATGGTGCCTAATCAAACACCATACACTCTAGGGCCTCTGCTCCAGATTTATGTAAGGTTTGTTCCCTACCTTACTCTTTCCCAAGGCACTGACAAGGCAGTGATTCTGTGTACTCGTAGCTGTGGGAATCAGTCCCTGGAGTCATACACCGCAGTAGAGAGTTTTACTAACTAGAAGAGAGAGTTCTAACTAAACTTGTACAGCTTGGTCTCCATAGTCTTATGTTTGTATTACCTTGTGCTTTCTAAACATCAATGAATTCAGAAACCTTAAAATGTTGTTATAGATTTTTGTAGGTATCTTTTTTTGTTTTGATAACTGGTAATATTTAACGATGCTGGTACATAAGAATGTAGTAGTGTCTGTTTATCCACTCCTCTCTGATTGCATGCCAATGCAAGGTCATTGGTCTTTGTTCTTCGATCTGACGTCAACAACTCTGTAGGCAATTTTTTTTTTTTTTTATGATGTTTACATTCACCGTACCTAGTAAACATTTAGCATGAAAAGGTGGGGTGGATATGAGTTAAACGCTTTCTATGTTTGTGTTTCCGCCACTTCTAAGAGAGCTATCTGACACTTGTGTCTGTGCCTATCACGGTGGAAGTGAGCAATGAAACATTACTTCTTTAATTTTAACTTCACTAAGAGTGCTCTGATGTACGATGCATTGGTGGGAGAATGAGTATCCATAGCAACTATTACAGCAATTATTGATCACTGGGTGATCTTCTGGAACTGAAAGTATTGCAGCTGTCTGGCTACTGTAATGTTTTGGTTTACGTGTTATTGCAGTGTGTCACATGCTTGGAAGAGTCTTGATCTGTACCTTTTGGGCACTTAGCATAGTTTACAGCACTCATCATTTTAAGAGCTCTGACATTTGCTTAAGGGATTCAGGTTAAGCATCTCTCAGCTGACCACTTTGTAAAGCATTTGAAATATTAAACGAAAGATTAAGGTGAGGAGTAAAAAAAAAAAAAAAAAAAAACTCTTTTCTGTCTTGAGGGATTTTATTAAAGCACTGTATTTTCTTGAAGAGTTTTTACCGTAATGGTGAATTTTCAGAGGTGGTGAATAGCATGAATGATACTGACCAAATGGCCGTTTATGCCTATTTGCTCGGAGGGTGTTTAGAGATTAACCTGACGGTCCATGTGATGGGGGCCTGACACGGGTTTGACAAGCGGGTTAAAAAGTGTGGGGAACAGAAACCTGCTTCCTGCTTTGTTCTTATCAGCCTGATGGTGAGTTGAGGCATCTGGGCTTTTGTCAGTAGGCCACCCTTATCTGGCCAGCGGAGGAAGCGCGGTGTCGAAATTTTCGCTTATTGCCGTGTGCAATTGAAAGAGGGGAAATAACAGCCAGGGCCATCTGGTAAAGCCCGCAAGTCCTCGAAAAACACTGTGAGCTGAGAGCATAGTTATCATTTTCGATGGCGTTGTCAGGGACGGTGCTCAAAGCTCCTCGCGGGAACCGGTGAAGGTTTCGGTTTGTTCCAGTTTGATATTTCGAGCCGACGTCAGGGGACGTGCATATTGTTTTTAATGTGGCAGATGTCTCTGAAATGTCAGCTGGGACGAGGGGGACGCGGCGGAGAGTGTTGATAAAAAGACAGCTGTTTTACGGGAAGCACAGACATAATTTGTCTCTTTTTACATGATTTTTTTTTTCTTTTGAAGATGAATCGTGGGATCCCTTGAGGTTTCTGCTTTTTTTTTTTTCCTTTTTCCCCTCAAACACTTCTCCTCACAAGTCTTACCACTTGATTGGCTTTGGCATAGCGCTTAACGCCATTCGCACAGGACGGTGTACCTGTGGCGTGTTTAGCCACAGGAAACGTTGCCAGAAGATGACAGACGGGGTTCCCCGTGGCCTCTTGCAGCATTAGGTTTGGTTCCTATCCTTGCAAGTGCTGATAATCAGTCTCTCCCTTTGCACTGTCCATGTAAAAATGGTGCTGCTCTGGCATCTACATGCCAAGCCGGAGTAGCAGTTGGGAGATCTAATGGGGTCATGGGTAGAGAAAGTGTCATTTACAAAGCCACCATAAAGTACAAGACCAGTGAAGTTGCAGAGCACCTGCAGCCCATGGTCGGCGTGTACTGTGTTTACAGACAGATGGTAACGTGTCAGTCATGCTTCTGTTTAAGTGTCTACATAAATGAACATGACTCAAGCCCAGCCCCCGCCCCTCCTGGTATCTCTTTCCAGGAAGTCCCAGGCCAATTGTGCTTGAGTAAACACAGCTAATACTGACTGGCACTAAGAGTCATACGTTTCTCCTGTCTTTCGGACGCTTCCATTCGCATGCTCTTTATAAACTGTGCTCTGCGTAAATGTGAAAGTTACATCCAGTCATCAGGCTGAGTCAGAGTGTGAAGTGCGGTGCTTCAGACACTTGCTGATGTGACTTTTTACACAGCTGTGCTTTCGGTGATATTCCCCCACTCGACCACCTGCTCAAGAAACACATCGCATTTTTATGCAAAACCGTGTCATTTCCCTGACTATTTTTCTTTATTTTCTCTTGTTATTTGAGTTTGGGGCACCTGCTGAGAATAAACTATGTTTTTAAAGTGTTCTTACGTCGCCACTGAGACTTGCCTCCAGGTACACAGGTGGTGGGTTTGCAATGAACATATGCATATATTTTTTACATATTCCTGCGTAGCTGTCCTCTTTATCCAAAGCTTAGAATAGTAGCTGTTGAATGATTACTGTTTGCTTTGAATCTGGGTTATTTTGATATGTGCTTCGATAATTTAATATTCCACTTTTTGTACACTTGGCAAGTGTTCCACCTGTTGTAGCAATTCAAACATTTTGGATGTTGATACTGTGTTTTTATCGGTCCCTTTTGTATTGTGGAATGTTTGGTTTAATTATAATAATTTTTTATTATTATTATTTTTTAATCTAGTGTTCAGCAATGGCCAATGGTAGCTCTCTGTTTAGGGATTTTTGAGTTATTGAGAACCGTGGGATTGTGAAAGGGTGGATGTTGCCTCGGAAACTTGTCGGCTTCTGGAATTGTGTTGGCGTTTGCTTCAGTTCAGAGGTTAAGCAGTAAATGCTGTCATCTGAAGGGTCCTTCACCGGGGCTCTCACAAAGAGAAGACAGTTGTTAAGTTTGACAAAGACTTAAGCTCTGGTTATCGGTCTAGGGTTTACAGTCTGAACACAATCAACCAGAGAAACAAGGACGCTTTCCCATGATTCTTGTTAGTATTGGATTTGCCAGCAGGGAAAGAATTTTGAAGAGATGTGTACAATTTATTTTACAATAGAACTGATAAATTCAGCCTGTCTACACAGCGTGTGGCTTTTTATATGCAAGTATTATAGTGGAAATAGAAAAGTTAATGCACTAACACAATAGAGGAATTATACCATGATAATCATTTACATTTATTACTTCTGTTTTTCTCACAGTATATTTCAGTCAAAATTTAGTTTTTTTGCATTGTCACGTAATAGTGAATACTCCAGAATGACAAGGCAAAGGATTGTAGAAATTTTATTATTGAAATGTTTTTAGCATAAGGCTGCAGCATAAAATTTGAAAAACTGAAGAGGCCCGGATGCTTTTGGAATGTATCTAATTCTACAGTGAATTTTTTTAGGAGGAGAAAACAATTGAGGGGGTGTAAAACATTTGAAAGTGTAAACATTTCCAGTGTTTGTACAATTTTATTGTAATTTGAATTCCCTTCATCTTATTTTGTTAAATGTTACATTTTAATTCTAGAAGTTCTAATGGTAGCTGTCCTAACTGTCACTTCAAGTCATTGTGAAGAGTACTTGATAATTTCACCTCAGCCATTAACTACATGAAAGGACTATGTTTGAAAGACCCTGACTGACAGACAAATTCCACAGATCTCAGGAATGCATGACTCGAGCGGCCCTAACCAGCGGAATCTGAATGTTCATGCAGAGCCTGTCAGTAGCTTTAAACAGTGTTGATTTGAAGCTACTGTATATTACATAATGCCCTGGCAAAATGCTCTTTTGTTATTTTTATTTGAACAGTCTCTAGTAAGGTATTATCTTACTAAAGGGTTATTGAAAGGGCTGGCAAAACGCCCAGCTTTTAACTGTTGATTTTGTTGTGGCACATTACTAGGAGAAGATACAAACACATTGGATATTCTTAATTTATTTTAATGTAGACATGTTTAAAGGCGGCATGGTGGCATGGTGGTTGGCACTGTCGCCGCGCACCTCCAGGCCTGGGGTTCAATTCCCACCTTGGGTCTGTGTGTGTGGAGTTTGCATGTTCTC